>JBBPDE010000034.1:4219197-4229569 GCA_037974605.1 Nannopetersius ansorgii | reverse complement strand
ACTGTAAATCAGTGTTGCCTCCTAAGTGGACAGTTTGATTTCACAGACGTGTGATTGACTTGAAGTTATATTGTGTCGTTTAAGTGTTCCCTTTATTTTTTTGAGCAGTATATATATTGGTGCATTATCGGGTCGTTAGAAATAACAATGACTTTACAGAACCTTAATATTGGCAGATTTTCTCAGTCAAATGACATGTTGGATGGGTCCTAGCAAGGAGATAGATATAAAAAAAAAATTTTAATAGAGAGGGATACAGAAAATAGAGAGAGAGAGAGAGAAAGAGAGAGAGGGAAAGGGACCACACAGCACTGCTGGCACTGAGAGTAAGCGTGGGTGACAAAGAGGAGGAAAAGAGCGGCACAAAGAAAACAAACTGGTCAGCCTCTAGAGCTTCCCCATGGCAGCCATCCAGAGAAGGAGCTTAATCAGACAGTCAGTCTCGCTGGCTCGCCCGTTCTCTCTCTTCTTCAAACACACACACATGCAACATAGGCTACTGTAAACACTCCTCCCCCATCCATCACTCTATCTATCTAAATGCAACCCACACACAAAGATTCTATGCATGCAGGCATCCTCCCTATTTTTTACAACCTCTGCTGACACGACATCAGTGCACACACACACACACACACACACCATACATACAGATACACACACACACACGCAACCTGTGTCATGCTCTCGGTGCCTCTAAGTACCAGTCAAACAGTGCGTCCAGCCTGAAGCAGAGTGGCCCTGTGTCACTGCCATGCTGTCTTATACATCTATTCGGATAGCTTGCTGCAAACACTGCCCACACATCTTATTTCTGCACCATTTCCCACTCTATTCCTCCATTTCCAGCACTCTCTTTTCATCTAATGCCATTTATAGGGTCATGTCATGATAAGCCATGTTTTTCACAGTTTTTTTAAACAAAATCTTGATGTAGTATGTAAACATAATCGCAAAGCTTTTGAATATTGTTTGTGATATCTTATACAGCCACGGAAAAAAATAAGAGACCGCCGCAAAAATGCTCCGATTCTCAGGTTTTATCTTTTATGAAGCCTTGCCTTCATTTTTGAGAACTGGTAACAAAATTTTACCAAATTTCCAAATAAAAATAGTATTCTTTAAAGCATCTTGGTGTCATTTTTAAATGAAATGACACCAAAATAAGAGAAATTATCCAGTGTTTACAGAATAGAAAACAAATCTCTTGTTCACTCAAACAAAATGACATTAATGACCTTTGATGAACTTCTAGTAGTGGTTTTTCCACCCAGCTGGTCTCATTGTGAGAGGAGAGTGTTGATTATAGCAGTTTATATACTTTCCCTCATTAAATAAGATGTGATTCGGGTGATCACTAAACAGTATCTAATGAAGCAGAATGTGGTGCTTATGGAGGAATTTAACAGACACTGGCATGGAATGGTTGTCATAATCACAGAGATGCTAATTTTGAATAATAAATTGCAGTGTTCTCTTTTTCCAGAGCTGTATTTACATACACAGCACTCCTGGTATCTAATGGTGCTTTCACACCTGCCTTATTTGATCCAAACCAAAATAGCAGGTATTAAAGGTGCCTCGAACCATGGTCTGGATCAAAGGACCAAAATTTGGTCTGACCAAGATGGTCAGGTGTGGAAGTGGGTAGGGATGATGGGGCATGTCCCTACCAATATCCAGTGACTACTGAATTGTCCTTACCGATATTTTTAACAAAAAAAATTAAATAAAACCGCCGTTTTCTGTCAGTGCTTGATTTCTCTACCTTCCTAACCCATTAACATTAAATGAGTGGCTTTCCCTTTCTTGCTAATGTGTGATTGGCTGAATCTCTATTTGGCTCTAAGGAGCCCTAAAGCTCAGTTCAGTCTTTACAGCAACGATTCTGTGCTTGAACACATTGCATTTGTGTTGATTCTATAGAAAAACTACTGTTGCACAGTATACCGATTTTCTGTCGTCGTATTTATGATGTGATCCAGCGAACAGTATTTTTATGATAAGATGGAAATACATTTTTATTGGTTTGAAGCTAAAAGTGCCTGCCTTTTTCTCATGTTCTATGATTACTTTTTTACTGGATACTGGACAATAGTATCAGCCTGTAGGGTCCCCCCATAGGTACTAAGCGCATGTACTTTGAACTTAATGCATGAAAGATTTTAGCAACCGTACTATGATTGGAATACAGTTACTGTCCCCATTGATATCAAAATCACTCCAGATCAAACCGGACCAAAGTTTGGTTTGTTTGCAGAGTGAAAATATCTTTTTTCTTTTTACTATTTGGACGTTTAGACCAATTACAGGAAGTCGAGGCAGACTATTGAAAAAAGTAAGGAAAGCAAAATGAGCTGTGAAAGCACATGGGAAGAGGAGGAGATTGATTTCTTTGTAAAAGTATTTCATTTGAATTTGGACCGACAAAAAAATAAGTCAACTTAAAAATTGCGAAACGGTTTTCTGAGATGATGAGAGAGAGAGGATATGAGAGGACGGGAGAGCAATGACATCTGAAGATAAATAAACTGCAGCAGCCGTGTAGAAAGCCATGCAATGCCAATAGAAAAGCAATGTGTTGTCAGATGAGAAGAACAGTGCCTTTTTTTTACCTGCTGATCTGAGAACATGCTGAGACAGACGCACATCCAACTAATCAATCAATGTCAAGTACAGAGAGACGCAGCTCACACAGGTAAAAACAACAGGACGGTGCACATAATTGCGGAGAGGAGCCAAAAGTAATCGGAGCAAATGTGTACAATGTAACAGTGTACATGAAGCTTGGTTAGTGAAACTGCATTTAGAAAATCTTATATAAAGCATTTTTTTCTGGGCAGTAAGCATTTTTGTTAAATACTAGCACGAGAATCAAAAACAAAAAAATTAACATTAAAATAAATAAAACATTTTGTTAGTGTGTTAAATTTCACAGTTTCTCTTTTCTCCTTCTCTTTGGAGATGTTTCACCTGGCAAAAAGATTAACACACACTTTGAAACTAAGCACAGCACCGTACATGACTATTCAGGCTGCAGCTGTTTATCAGTCTTTATCACTCTTTTTAAATGAGGTATAATATGAGAAGCCAATCAGAGCAGAGCTCATTTGTGCACATCCGGCAAAAAGGCACACCAATAAGAAAACCTTGCTGAATTCTCATGGATACGGAGACGTTGAAATGGCCTTGTTGAGTTATGACTGCGGTACATAAACCACATATATGGACCTCAGGGAAAATAAGAAATTACAAGAAAAATGTAGCATATGGGGACTATATTTCCTTATTCACATTTTCAGCTTACTGACACCATCCGGCTGCTTTTCGACAAACGCTCAGTGTAATCCTCTTCATCAATGTAGGTAGCTAATGATGCAAACAATAGGGAAATGAAAAACCATCTCAAAGAGTGATTCCCACCATTTGCCTTACAGTGAGAACATTATTTATGTGGACTTATACCTGCGGGCGTATTATTTTCTTCAGTGGCAGTGTAGGTGCAAGAGAGCAGTGTGGGGGCTTTGGGGTGATCCTGGGGTAAACAGCAGCAGCATCCAGCACAGCTGCACCGTTTGCTAATCCTGGAAAGCTGCTGATTTACAGCCCGCAGCCAGACAGGAGAGGAGAAAAAACTTCCCAAGCCACAAGACCCACAAGGCACTCTTAACGGCCCTTCACAAGACTATTTTTACTTCTGAAGATGAAGCTGTTATCAGCCTGCAATGCACAGTAAAGGTGAAGCTGAAACACCAGACACATGCTTGGTCATTTTATTTTTAATTTAATTAATTAACCCATATTGTCATACGCGAACACACCACAGCACAGCACACAGTGTGGACTTCTTTCTCTGCATTTCAACAAGTGACGAAGGGGGCTGCTGCCAATGAGAGGTGCCCAGTGAGCAGCGTGTGGGGACAGTGCCTTGCTCAAGGGTACCTCAGTGGTGACACCAGCAGTTGGGATTCAAACCCATAACCTTCTGAACTCCACTAGGCCACCCAGCTGCCCAAAATATATGCCTAGAAATGCCTCAATAGTTTAGTGCCTGTGGCACTGTGTTCCCATTGTCCACGATAAATCCATCCGCATATGGAAACAGGGTGTGAGATTACTATAGATCTGCACCAACTGTGGCCAGTTCTATTTTATTCTATTTAATTAAATTTTATTCTTTGTTTCTGTAAAGCACATTGAATGAACTTTTGTGAATGATTATGTACTATATAAATAAAATGAAAAATGAAAATTAACAAAATCTAAATATGAATATCCAGTTTTGTTGAATCATGTTCATGTATCAAAATGAATGTGACAGCAGCACATTCACAACCATTTCCAAATACAGTAATGCCCGGCTTTTCCCTCCCAAATATGCTCCCAGAACACTTTAATTTCATTTTAAACTTTACCCTTAAAGAAAATGTAAAGATTATAACTTTATAACTAAATTTAAATTCTCCGCCGATATATGCAACTCGAAAGGTTGCGGGACAAAAAAGCAAAAAAAGGTGGAGGATATTTGCAGGTTCCGAGTTGTTGTGGAGATTTCCGTGCAAAAGTTTTGTTCTTAAAAAAAATTCTGCATGTGACTGAATCTGCTACAGCTTTTTTCTAATCATTTTGTGTTATACAAACATCTACTTTTAACAGATATAGCCAAATTTATTCTTAAAGTGAATCAAAAATAAGCAAGCAAAGGTCGATTAACGGTCAGAGTTACCGAGACAGTTGATAGACAGCTGGCTGTTCACCTAACAGGGTATGAAAGACAGATAGTCATTTTATCTATTTGCTTTGTGGTTAGACTTATTATGTGAGCAAATTTCAACTAGCTAACTTAGCTTTTCTTAGTCCAGTATACATGTATACTAATGTGTACTGATCTACATGTTGCATTCCTAAATGAGCTGTTTAACAGGTCCGCGCTGGCTAGTTAAACTGTCAGCTTTCGTGATTTGTTATTCCTTTGGCCGCCGCTCATCCCAAAGCACTAACATTGTCCACTGCACACTAAACAACAAGTACTAACCCAGCCGGGATCCAAACCGTTCGAGTTTTGTTGATTTTCCACCTGCTAAAGAAACAGCTGAAACCATGATAATAGCTGCAATTAACAATTAAATGGTCTTTATGGATGTTTGAAGCCACTCCAAAGCATCTACTTTGGATAATTAGCTACATCACTCGCAGATTAACTTATTAGATGATTATACTATTCTGCACTTACACACTCACAAAAAATATTCTTACACAGACTCTTAAGTTAGGTCAGGTTTATAATATAATAAGAATAGGAAATAGGAAATAGGAAAAAATAAGAAGAAGAAGAATACAACAACCATTGCATCAACATGATATATTTTACATGTTTGTGCACATATCGTTATATAGTACTTATAGTACAAACTCTTTTAAGTATAAATAGTCTCTTTTGCCTCCATATTGGAAAACCTTTAAGAAAACTATATAGAGCCTCTGGAGAAATAGCCAGTTTTTAATGTGAGCACAAAGGTCTCTAGTTAATGGAGCACTGGGGCATGAACAAGCTTCAGCGAAACTCTGCCATGGCAGAGCCCATCCGTCACAGCAGCCAGCTTTTAAATGATTTAAAGATAATTAGATTCTCCGCTGGGAACCGGACAATATTTTTATTTCTCTTCTTTTTTTATTTTTTAGTTGTCTGGTGATATTTATGCTACTGATGATAAATCTTTTCCCCATTTTAACAGGCATCTATCTGTGGCTTGAAAGATTAAGACGTATAACCAGGAGGGCGGTGGGTAATCAGCTTGGGAAAAAAAAGGGTTCCTGAAGAATCGGTTTGTCAAGACTGCAGAGAAAAGATCTATATGCAGAACATTAATATCAGTGGCAGAAAGACTGTGGCTTTTTACTGCATGCTTAAGATAACAGGATTCGGTGGTACTCCCGGGTGGGCTCCTCTGTCTTGCTTACACTTGCAGAACAAGTGAAAATTATTTTTCTATTTTTAATACTATTTACGAATTCATTTTAATATTGAAAAGCACTGGGCTTCGAATCTGTCTACTGAGTAGGAAAGTTGACTCGGTCATGACACACTACACTGTTCTTCGCGCTAATTTTCAACAAAAACACCAAGGGTTGGATTTGTTGTACAAAACAAACAATGTAATGTGTGAATCTAAATGCAATTAAACAAAGTCAGATGGATCTTTGCAAACACTGGAGACAGAGTTTGTGTTTTTTTGTGCATCCCTCTCTGCGTTCTACTCGTTTTTCACCCTGTTGAGCCTCCGGTCTCCGTGGCAACCCCACCACCTCAGGTGAAGCGGCAGCCTGGGGTGTCATGTGAGGTGGCAGCCCAGCAGAACTGCTAATTAGGATCCCTTGCAGCTCCTCCTAACAAGGCCTTAATTACCTGAGTATAGTAGCAAGCCTGCAGCTCCAGGGGAGGGGAAAGGGGTGAAAGAGGGGCCACGGGGGTGACAGAAAAGAGGAAGGAAGAGAGGAGGGAGTGCGTCTGAAATTAACAGTAGTGTCTTAAAAGTCTGTAAGTGGGAGACTTCCTTTAACAATAAGAGAGGACACGACAGAGAGAAGGAGGCACAAGCCTCGAAGGTGTGTTTAAACAATATTTGCCCTTTCAGGGCCAAATGTAGGACTGTGAGAAACCAGAGTGCCAAACATGTCTCAATCCCCGCTGCTCACAATCTATGTTACTGCTTCTCAAATTTGTATTTTTGTCTGAGCTAAAGCATGACTTCACCTCTATAGAACGTTCTGGTCGGAAACAATGTGATTTACTAAAATTTTTTCCCTTTTCCCATTTTCCCATTTTTTAAATAAGGTGCCCCATAAGCGGTTATAATTTAAGCAGTAATTTTAATACCTTCTGAACGTGTATTTGATGTTCACACTTTCGCACTATGACATACAGAGGTGCCGCATCCGTCCCATTATTTCATTCCACTAAATATATATACATTATGCAGCCTAATAATGAATAACATTAAAAACCAACTTAGCCATAGCCATAACAAATTCATAATAGACATAACCAATGTTTCTTTTCCCATGCATGAGACATGCTGACTTGAAAAGAACATCTGTGTTACAGCCCATTCCTAAAACGAGCAGCAGCTAAAGTGAAAAACAGGCAGAGATTATGAAAGAGGAAGGAAGGGATGGTGAAAGGGAGGGGACGATATATGAATGGCTGAATCATACCCAGCACATGACAGGACAGAGAGCTGAGGGCTCTCCAGCGGCCCACCTCACCCCCATCACTGGTGCTTACTGAAAAGCACATGGGGGATTTCAAGCATAGAAGAACATTTATTCCAACAGAGCAGTCAGTTTAATCCTTAGGATTATAATCCTCTTCACATCGCTCCCTGTGGGAGGTCAGAGCGTACTAGTGCTTTTCTAACGGCGGTGGGCTTGCATCAGCACGAGAGTGGCATGGCTCGACAGATATAATTAGAGTGCCTCTATCCGTCTCCGGCCTGAAGGGAAGGAGGACCCCCCTGAGAAAGTGTAGTACCACCTCTTCATCTGGAGACTCTCACCTGCTGGGAGACCAACCCTCTGTCTGCAAAGCTGTGGCGCTTCGACTGCCCTAACAGCAAGAAACGCGCAAACACACACGGATAGGCATAAACAAACTGCCATCAATTAAAACTGCAATAAAAACAAAGCTCTTTCCAGTCATAGCATGTGTGAAAACACTAATGGCGGTCTCATGTGGAAGCGCAGGATCCACCAGCCTCTGAACAAAGTGCCATACTGGAGTGGCTAATTGCAGCTATTATTCAGGGAATAGGATGAGCAAGGTTAGAAAAACAACAAGTCAAAATAAAATCGCGTCCTCGGTGTGATTCTAGCGAAAGCGCTTGTGAGTGACAGCGGCGGCTCACGAAGACAGGCTCTCGTTATCGGCAAGAGGTTGGTGCATGTGGAGAGGAGAAAAGGAGGAGATAAAAAAAGGACGACAGTTTCTCTCTTCTTTCGACAGTGTTTCTTTAATTACTCTAAGCTTCCCTTGGGGAGATACGGTGGTCTCCACAATAAGAGCACAACAAATACAGTATGTCATCTAAGAGCCCTGCCAAGGCTGGGAATAAACAACAGAGGAAGCTTAGCTATTGCTCTCAGTGGGACTATTACCAACAGCACGTACGGCATTCACACAGCTATTGTCCTCCCCCCCAACTCTTTCACACTCTCTCGCTCATCCCACAGTCCTCAAGCCGAGGTGTGCTCTGTCTTCTCGGGCTGCGATATTGATGTGCTGCTGCTACTTAAGTGACTCTGGGAATCTATAACTGCTAACACGTCTTTGTGTCTCTTTGTCTGCTACTTACGAAGGGGAGGGGTTGCATAACAGATAGCTGTTATAATTGCCAGCTGGCCTCCAGAGGAGCAAGGCGCTAACCCTCAGCTGAATCATTTGTGAGCAGTTCTGCAATAGTGTTCTAGTAATGTCAGTAAATAAAACCTGCACAAAAGGCAGATGGTTCAGCGGCAGCCAGCCTCGCGTGCGCTAACCGGAGGAAGAGGATCAGGCTGCCTCTCTCTCTCAGCAGGTCTGTGTAAACACGTTTGCAGCATATGAACCTAGCAGCTGCAGTAGGTCTGGATTCAGCTGAGAGCGTAATCCACAGCAGCAGGGGAATTAGGAACCTCACACAAACTTTAATACATCGCAGCCAGCCACTCGCCCAGACGAGCGAACCTACTTATTTTCCCAGTGTTTGTGGCTAAATAAAATATGTGCGATGCTGAAGCCCCCCCCGTGTCAGCATTCTGACCTGCAGCACCCGCGCGTGTGTGTGTGTGGGGATGGACACATATAACTTATAAAAGGTGAAGTACAGCAGGGGTTATGCCAAGACTTCATAGAAACACATAGACATACCATGCCACATCTACTTATATCTACTATACTTTATATAATACAGTATAGTATTATAAATAAATATACTATATACTGCATATTATATGAGGCTGCATCATATAAAATAGCAAGTTTTGATGACGCTGCCACATACTGTGCTTGTGATATGTCTCAAGAATGACATTATTTTGACAAACTTTAAAAATCAGACTCTCAGAAACACTGAAGATTGGTCAGGATGCTCATGGTGTATCAGAAAATGCTTTAACTGCTTAGAGGGGGTCTTTGTAACACAGTCCATTCATCTAGGATATGCATCATCATGCTAATACTTAGTAAATAATCTTTTTTTTCAGTCTGGGCAACACAAGCAGGCTGGTAGCCTAGTGGTTAGGGCACTCACCTGGTGATCAGGAAGTCCCAAGACCACTAGGCACTGCTGAGGTACCCTGAGCAAGGTACCATCTCCACACACTGTTCCCCGGGCGCCGTGTTCCTGGCTGCCCCCTGCTTCACTCGGTGAATGGGTTAAATGCAGAGGAAGAATTTCATGCTGTTCACACTGTGTGCTGTGGTGTGTTCACGTATGACAAGGTGGTCACTTTGGGACTAATATGCATCTTTGCCTTCCTGCAATATGAACAGGTTTGTGCCAGGTGTAAATAATCTTTTCTTCTAGGAACTCAGTTGTCACACATTGGCTCTAGCAGATCAGTGTTTCTTTTGCTGAATTAGATTCTGTTTAAACTATGTATTAGCTTTGTAGTGGTAGTAGTTTCATAGTACCTCATTCAGATTTGCTTCTGTTTCATTTCTTGTCACATATTTTAGTTTTTGCTGAGCAAGATTGTGCTTTCTATCTTTATTCTTTTTCTGCCCAGGCATCTTAGCACACAGTCTTGCCTTTCCATCTTTATTACACAAGCCAAAACATGACATACTGTGCAGCCTCATTAGAGAATTTGAACCAAAGTGAAAACAAAAAACAAGCAACCTAATCATGCAACCTACATTTAAACAACCTAATCTTACTAGATTTTAGCCTGTATTGCATTTTTCTCAGAGAGCAGTGACCAGTATATTCAAATGAAAAACTGCAGTTTCTGTGTATTTGTTACAGGTACAGCCTAAGCACACTGTGCGTGAAGCTTGGTCTTCACTGCTGGTGCCACAGCACTGAGAAAAATTTTGTGGTGCAAGATTGAAGGATGCCGTGTAGAAAGCGAGAGACGATGCAGTATTTTATCAAAGGCTGTTGACAGCAGGCATTCGGTGAAATCATACTGCATGAAAAGAAAGCATTTCGAGAATATTCAGTAAGGTTCTGCAGCAGTCAATATTCCATGGATGAACAGTAATTTCACGGATAAGCTCAGTGTTCATGAAAAACGGCATCCCTGAACAATGATGGGACGTTCACACACACACACACACACACACACACACACACACACACACACACACACACACACACACACACACACACAC
>JBBPDE010000034.1:4202156-4213194 GCA_037974605.1 Nannopetersius ansorgii | reverse complement strand
TAATCCGTGCATCCTCATCGCAGCTTGTAGCAGTTTCTGTTCTCAAATATATACTCACCCAAAGTACCCACACAGTGGGGGGGGGATTCTGAGGCAGTGTGTTCCCTGCTTTTCCATATATGAGGAAGATATTGCACCCTGGACTTCTGCCCTTTATCAGTGGACAGAGCTGCACTCTAATTCATGTAGCCTGCTCTACCAGCTTTTATTAGGAGCCAATTTACACCTATACAGCTTCTGTTTAGTTCTGTCTCCTTGTCATTTACCAACACTAGATTTCCATAACACCATCTATCAGAGGCATTTACTTCATCATGAATTAGTATCTCCAGTGCAGTCAAATTAGTATCAGCAGATTAGGTTTGACCAAAAAAATGAAATGGTGCATTTGATGCTGCATTTATTATATACTGAAAGACTTTCTGGGCAACACCGAGATCAAATATTTGCATTTCATTCAGTTTCCTGCATTTGTAACCTCTACAATTACATGAATATGTGCATGAAAAACATCAGAAATCTGCACTGCATCATTTCCCAACATTGTGCAATCCCAACGTCTTGCAATGATACTTTTCAGACGTCTGATCTGAAATAACTGTAAGTCTGGGTCAAGATCCAGACGTTTTCCAAGACTAAAAAGTTTTTGAGCGCAGACTGCAATCAAAAAGTGGGGTTGGTGACTGCAGCGTCTTTCCATTAACCCAGATCTGTTAGTCAAGGTGGAGAGGATGCCATGTTTTATCACATCCTCATTAACTCAACTGAGAATAAGCGGCCTCTCCAAGAGATTCGTAACTCTCTCTGTCATGATGATGCATGCGCTGCTTGCCTGCCACCAACCCGCCATGCAGTGATTGATGTGTTCCGTTCAGAAATCACCTTTAATAATTTAACCCGTGTATTTCTGAGCTTGAACAGAGCTGTATACGCTCCATCACTGCACTGTGTGGAGCTGAGAGGGGAGGTCAATACAGTTAGTGTTCCTTTCACTCCCACAGACAGAGAGATAAGATCGCTATTATACACTGCACAAGAGTTAGACCTTCCTATTGATTTTTCCTAAAATCATTATTTATTATGTAGCAGAATGCAGACTCCAGACTCCATTCATTAAATATGTAGAAACTGACTGCATTAACTACGGTACACTTTCACTGCATAGAGTTTTATACACATTAAGTAGACATTATATATACACATTAAGTATGCAGACATTTGTAAAATGAGTTTGTGATGGGGTAAACTGACACTGCACTAATCTTAATGCATCAATTTAAAGATGGTATTTGAGCTGTGTTCTCATAATGCCTCGCAATAAAAATGAAACTCCCATTATATATGATCAGCCTTTGGTTATTTTATTTACATACATTTGCCTTAATTTGATGTAAATGTGATTGTGGGAGCTAACATCTGTGCAAATTAACTGCTATCAGCTTAAACAGTGATCAGGCAACTACCTAAAATAAAAATTTCATGCGATGATCAAATGGAAAAGGATTTTTTGCCTATATCCATCCCACTGCTGTGTAAATACGTTCTCCAGTCACTTCTGTGTAATATATTACTGGTGTTTTTTAAACAAATCTGAATTGTAGCAAGCCATGATGAGTCATTAACTCAATTCTAAAACGGTCAACATCAAACTGAGCTCAGAGATTTACACCCCTAGCCAGTATGCTAAATTTCTTTGAGAGTGTGTGTTTGCAAATGTCTAGCCATTACATAAATTATGCTGCACATTGCAACGAACTGAAGACAAGCACTCCTTTGTTACTCATGCAATAATAAATCTAAACAATTTCTCTCTCTTCAGACCAAGAACTAAACCGTCTCATATGAGAAAATCTGTCCTGAATCAATGCAGCGGTTGCCCTATGACTCTACAGGCATGCTATGGAGTTGGGGATGCTACTCGGCTCGAGCAACATGACCCCTGCGGGAACTCTGCGGTCGAAGGGCTTAGCGTGGTGTTTTTACTGCTGTGTGTGGACTGAGTGTTGTTTTGAGGTGAAAATGGCTGCACTGGAATGAGAAGACTGTGACAGGCTGATATGACCCCCCTCCCCACACGCTCCGCCGCCGCCGCCGCCTGCCTCTCAATGGCTAAAGTTAAGCCGCGGCTAAGCCTCCATCCGAATGCTCATATGAGTCAGGACATTATCCACTTACTGTTATTAATGTCGCTGTTCTCCAGAGAGCCTCCCAATACACTCCTTGCAACAGCTGTGTGCATGTGTGTGTACATGCATGCGAGCCCAGTCGCAGGACCTATGCAGGGGAACACTGCTGGAGCATTATGAGAGCGTATAGTTTTAGTTTGCTGGGATTTCACACACAACATTTATGCAAAGTGATGCATAAAAAACATCTGTAAGCTATTGCTTATTTGTGAGATTTGGCTATATATATATATATATATATATACACTTTTGTGGTGCTCTTTGTTTAAGTTATTAACAATTATTAAGTTATTTTTTGTTTTAGAAAATATTTCAGATTTATGTTTTAAATTTTAAATTGTACTTACATTTATACTTATATTTACTTTACTTATTTCTTTATTTTCTTTATGTTTCAGTAAATTCCAGATTTTTAATTTAAAATGCACTTATTGTCTATTATGTTTGCAGTCAAAGGAGCAGTTCAGGATACATTTCACTGTGTGTTGTACTTGTATGACTATGCATGTGGCAAATAAAGAATCTTGAATCTTGAATATGTGTGTGCTTATGCACACACACACACACACACACACACACACACACACACACACACACACACACACACAGGGACAAAAGGAGATGATGTGCGGAGGAGCAGTCAGTTCTCTCATTCCCTTGCATTTCCAGCCCGCCTTCGTTTAATTAGCAATTCAAAGATGTTCGGCTGAAGAGCTTGAGTGACCCCGTCAATTAAAACTGCACACAGCTGTCTCCTAGCCAGCGAGAGAAAGGAAGGATGCAGAGACAGGGGAAAAAAATGGGAGCGGTTTATATGTTGGCCTATGAACATGTTTTGTACAAACAATGATTTTTGGCTCAGGTTCTTTGACGATGAACCCTGCTGCGATTGACCAAAGAGGGCAAAAGCTTGTCAAGGCTTTATATCACCACAAGCACTGAAGCCCTCAGAATATCAACAACACAGCAAATCTCAAAAAGAAAAAAAACACCACCCAGTGCTGAATGCTATTATTCTAGTCTATCGATTGGTACATACAGTCTGTCTGAAACTGCTCTCTTAAGTCCCGGTGGAGTTCTAATGCTGTCAAAAATGAGGAGTGTTAGAAAATAAATTAATCAGGGACTGGGTATTTTCTAAGAGCATCAAACCTTGCCTTTATATAGCAAACATCCACTGTAATGCACATAGTAGTTCACAAGCTTCTGGAACCAATCACAACGGCAAAATGTGGAAATCTGCAACAAGAAGCAGTTTTTCCTCTCCAATTTTTAAGGTCAGGCAGTAAATATTGTTTGGACTGTCGAGTCTATAAAAATGACCAAATACATTTACTGACCTATTCATATAATTTATTGGTTTAATTTAATGACAGGGGAAACACCGAGAATGAATGAATACTACAAGTGTAAATGCAAATGAAGAGGGTGGATCATGTGGTCAGGCTCTAACCAGGCGTTCCTCATGTAAGGCTACTCGAAGGTGAAGAAATATTTAATGACAGACATTTAAAGATAGTAAAATCTATATGTATAGACTATGTTCACCTGCAACTGTTACTAATGATCTCCAAAGTCCTCTAAAAAACAGATTTTCTGAAAAATCAGTGCCTCGGTTTTCAAAACGCAGACAAGCTGAATATTGCAATCTTTAAAAACAAACTACATTTTTAGTAACTTTGTGCTGCTGTTATACTACCATTATTCTTACTTTCTCAGAGTTCTCACTTTCCTCCTCTTTGTCTTAGCATCCTCTTTTTCCACATCTCACCCTCTCTCCCTCGAGATGAATGTGTTTTCAGAGCAGAGTGCTTTCTGATGTCTTGGGTTGTGTGTGTGTGTGTGTGTGTGTGTGTGTGTGTGTGTGTGTGTGTGTGTGTGTGTGTGTGTGTGTGTGTGTGTTGTTTTTTTCTCTATTTTTGCATGAGGTTTAGTTGGCAAATGCACACCACACCACTCAAACATAACAAGCTACCAAAAGTTCCCACTCTCTTCCCAAAGCCTCAAAACCCTGAAAGAAGATCCATAATGCATGAACAGTGTGCGAGGTCATATAAAGGATTTGTTCTACAACATCACTATCGTACCTAGATCACTTCTTGTACTGTAGTCAGGAACAAAATGTGTGTTTCTATGCAATGTGCTTCACATAACGTATATATTATATAATTCATATGCTGTAAAGTAAACAGCATTGCACGGTGACTCAGGAATGGCTACAGGGGTAAATAAACAAAAGGGTTTGCAGTGCATTATAATCACAAAGCCAACCGAAAATGGCTAAAGTACAACCTGTTTCATTTTCAACCTTAATGATTTACATTTGTTGGGATGTTTGATTCATGCAAAGATCATCTATATTTGATCAGAGTGCCCACAGCATCCAAAAAAACATGTTAGCATATTAGCCTTCCAGGAGGGCTGATATGTTAATAATGATTAGGAAATGATATACACCTCCAGCAATAGATATCACTGCAGTTTCTTTTTTAATCGGCATCTCTATGAGTGACAACCATTCCATGCCAGTGTCTGTTAAATTCCTACACAAGCACCTCATTCTGCTTTATGAGGGACTGATTAATGATCACCTGAATCTTATTTAATGGGAAAAAGTATAAAAACACTGCTGTAATCAACACTCTCCTCTCACAATGAGAGCAGTTGGATGGTAAAACCCTACTAGAAGTACGTCAAAGGTAATTACTGCCATTTTGTTTAAGAGTGAACAAGAGATTTGTTTTCTTGGAACTGTTTGGTAAATACTGCATCATTTCTCTTATTTTGATGTTTTGTCATTTCCTTTAAAAATATGCTTTAAAGAACAATATTTTTATTTGGAAATCAGAAATAGTGTCAGCAGTTCTTCAAAATGAAGGCAAAGCTGTCCAGTTGCATCTATAAAAGATAAAACCTGAGAAACTGAACATTTCTGCGGTCTCTTATTTTTTTCCTGCGCTGTATATTGCGCAGCCCTAGGGTTTTGTATTATGTTACATGCCGTATGCATGTGTATCAGTTTGTGTAAGGGCCCTTTACACTAAAGTGTAAGCAAATGATGAAGCATATGGCATCTTCACCCATTGGGCTTGATTATTTCCCCAGCAATCACAGAGCGGAGATGCCACTGGCCTGGCTGCTGTTAGAAGCGTGCAGCTGACGGAGAGAAATGCTGTGGCTCAGCTCGGGAAGAAGGACATAAGCGGATCTGCAGCTTTGATGAGAAGGCATTAAGAGACTCGACACAGCAAAGAGCAGGTGTGGAAGTGGGTGATAAGAGAGGCAGACATCAGTCGCAGGAGCAAAACCCAAAAAAGAGCCCCCCCCTCCTACTGGTATAGCTTCACATCCAAGAGAGAAAGAAGATGAGAGAGAAAAAGTGAAGGAAGAACTCTCTTCTGCATGTGGGTGGGTGCGCTGCGGCACCCAGAGAAGTGTTTCAGGAAAACAATATTTTCGCCCAAATGCTTATTAAAGAAAGGTCAATATGATGAATTAAGTGTCGCTGAAAGTGACACTCCAGCATTTTCATTAATAAATTGCGCTTATAAAACAAGCTCCGAAACATTAACTTAATGGCTAATGATTTAACGTTCATCTAATACTGTCATAAAACTACAACAAACCCTTCGGGCGAATTAAAAACACAGCCATATTAAACAGTATCTCGCTGCAGCGAGGAGATTTTGATCAGCGGGTTGGGTGGGGAAGGAGTGAAATACGAGGGAAATAAAGACGGAGTGAATGCAATTATGGGCAATTTCAAATATTTGATTTCCCCCACGAGGACGGAAGATGGAGAAATCTGTACTGCAACAGACCCAGCCCTTCTCATCCACAGGCTCATTGCAAACCTTCTTTGTGGAGGCAATTAGCTACAATCAGTGTTTAATTGAGCAAACACAGAAGGATAGCGCTCAAACGGCCAGGCTTTACCGCTCTCGCTCAGACTAATTAAAATGTTCAGACGTGCCTGGTGCTCGCTACAAATGGCATGACGGTCGATGGAAAGTCTGTCATCCATCTCTTTTTCGTCTTCTCAAGTCCATCACTTCCTCCCTCTGTTCTCCATATGTATCTCCACAGTTGTGATTGCTCTAATGCCCATCATGTCTTGAATTTCACACCAATGGAGTGGAGGCAGTCTTTTTAAGTCAGCTCCACAACTTGCCTTGCCTCGGTTCTAATTAGTCACTGGTGGCATGATGGTGTGTTTGTGTCATTTCTCCCCTCCAGTCCTGATCCTCGCTAAAATAGAAAATTTCCCTTCAGGTAAGAAGCAAAAATAAGGAGCCTCAGTATCACCTTCTGAGCCTCATCAACTCAAAGTAACAGTTTGCCTAGGCTCTGAACAAGCATTCTGAAAGCAACTCCCAAGCCGCCAGTAAACAAATCCTGTATTTTGCCTTTTTTTTCATTCGAGGCAAGGATTAGCAATGGGATGTATTTCATATTGGTTCGCTCAGAAAAGAAATGCTAGGTTACATTTCCATTCCACCCGTGTAAATCATTTGCAGAACAATCATGGGTGAGCTTGCCCCAAATCCCCGCAGTGTTAACGTCATCTCCCTGCAACCCGCGGAGGAAGCGTTCAAAGTGGCGCTGGCTCTGCCACCTGACAATCATTCCTGTAATCTCATAACACTGTTTCACTCCATAGCATACAAAAATTATACCGGTGCATTAGTTGGGGAAGGAGTGAAACAGGAACGAAATAAGAACCGAAGGAACGCAATTAGGTGCAAAATCAAATATCTGATTTCCCCCACAAGGCCGGTAGATTGCAAAATCGCTACTGCAGGAGTCCCAGCTCTCCTCATCCGCTGGAGCATTTCAGACATTCTTTGGCGATGCAATTAGCTGCAATCAGCATTTAATTGACGGTAATGATCTTAGCGTTATAACACTTTCAGAAAATGGGTCAGCCCAGATTAAGGGAAAAGTAGCGGGTGACTGATAAATTGGCTGGCAAATGTTCAGGCTAATATTCAGTTTTGACTTTGTATGAAAGACAGTGCTTTGTAATAAAACTCTAAGTTCTTAACATATTTGCAGATCTTTACAAATTTATTACAAAGCACTGTCTTTCATACAAAGTAAAAAGTAAAACATGAATGTTAGCCTGACATGTTAGTCAGTCAGTATATGAAGATGAATTTGAGCATTTTGTCAACCAAGTGAAATGGGCCGCTCTCTAGTGCTTCCTAAGTCAAAAATGTATGAATGTTGTATGCAATTGTTTGGGCTATTATTGACCATTATTTTGTTCTCTTTGACATTAGCTTAGCAGACAACTCAGCTAGTAGAATAAGATGCTAACAAACTCTAGAGACAGGCTTTAAGATTAAATCTCTACTGGAATAGTAAAACTGTAAAACAAACAAAATAAAAACGGTTACTTGGCTCTTACAAGCTTTCAATGAATCTTTTTAGCCTTCCATAAATCTTCCATCAAATACGAACATAATACTCCACTACCATGTGTGATGGCAAACCTTATAATAACAAATTAGCACAATAACATCATAGCTGTTATCATGGATTACAAGGTTTTACCTCATATATCGTTCTGACCTGCTGAACTGCCACATTTATGATTTACTGAATTTACTGGCTGTGATTTGAAAGGACTGGAATATATCATCCTTTTTCAACCAGTTCAGTCATTTTAAAGCTCTATCAGCCTATTTGCCCTTACATAAATTAGAAAAGGTCACAGATTATGTATTAGCTTTCTGTATCAAGAGGAAACCGCTACTTCTAATCTTTTTACAGGAACATAACTGCAAAATGTTTTATTAATCTGTTTGAAAAAACTCATTTCATTTCATTTCCTCGGTTAGTTTGGCTCTTATGAGTAATGCACCCTATACAGACAAGTCAACAGTTCAGTTGATACTCCACTCAATATAGCACTGGCATAAAGGTAGCTAGAAACTAATATTGATTTGAGTAGAATACGAAACCTGAGCTCTGAGAAACAGACTGGAACGAGATCATTTAGCAGTGAGATTCAAATTCATTAAAGAACCAGTATTTCCTTTATGAACAGGCAATGGAATGACAATCTGACATGCAGGGACATATTTGCAAATTAAAATACTAATAGTAATACGTGTATATGTATAATAACACATATCTAAAGAAAAGTGGCTCTTTATATTCATGCATGAACACACCACAGTGTGAACATTGTGAAATTCTTTTTCTGCATTTAACCCATTCACCAAGTGAAGCATACGGCTGCCACCAACGAGGGGCGCCCGGGGAGCAGAGTGTGGGGACGGTAACTTGTTCAAGGGAACCTCAGTAATGACACTAGCAGTTTTGGGATTTCAGGGGCAACGCCCCAAACCACTAGACCAACCAACTACTCAACAGTCACAGTAGTCACTATTTGTGCTGATTTTAATCGTAAATGGAAGAGTTATATAAATAGTTTTGGTGAGTAATGTTTCATTCATTGCTTTAGTTTTTAAAGAACATGAGAGTGTAATGGCATGTCACTTTCATTGTCAAAATGTACACATATCTCTCTGGTGATAGTCTCAAAGTTTGGTGTGTACTGAAGAACAAGCCAAGATCAACCGGAGTCACAGGTCAAGCTGCTGTCTGCATATCAGTACCAGCATCAGCTCCATATTAGTCATTCACTAGAACAAAACCAAACTGAACTATTAAAATAATTCTAGCTGAAATAGTGTTGCTTAAAAGCAGTGTTCGTTTTCCTTTCAGTTCTCACATTTTTCTTAGCAGTGGTAGCCAAGGCTCTTCAAACCCCCAACTGTGGAGCCCGCAGTGGGAAGCTTCTGAGAGCCTCTGATTAACAACAACAAAAAAGCAAACACAAAGACCAGGCTTGTGCACTTATCAGCACTCGCTGTCGATATGTGACAAGTATTGCATTAATGATGATCTGGTCAGATATAATAGAAAACTAAAGTCTTAATATCAGCCTGCTGCAGGCGGAGCTACATTTTAGGGCCCAATTGGAGCAGTAAATGGGTATGGATGGTAGCAGCCATGCACTAGCAACTGTATGTTACAGCAGATTCATACTGATATATGCTACAATAAATGGAGATTATGTACCCCTCCGTAATAATGATATGTGTGCAGGAGGCTACAACAATTCAACAATGTGAGATGCAGCCTGCCAGAAACAAATCAGCTTACACAGTTACAAAAACAAAAACACCTGAAACTCGTGCTGTTTTCGGTTTTACTCTGTGCTGTTTCATGTCCCATACAGACTTCATCTCCCTGAGTCATTGTTTTAAGGATGTGTTGCTGTGTTAAGAGGCGGCTGAGAGGAACACAACGCTTGTCAGCTGTCTACTTTCACTTTTGTTAACTGTTTCCGATGACTGAGGCGCATAGGCTTTACTAGGCTTACACACAGACACGGCGAATGATTCTGCAGAAAACTTCAGGAGAGATGGCAGCAGGCGTTTGAGGTTTATCTTCTTCTTTTCCTCTCTAAACTGAGAGAGGTGAGAGGACCAGAGCACAGCGGTGCTTGGCTCGTTTGGCTAATATGAAAGTCAGTGCACGAGACTGAGCCGTGGGCATCTCTGAGTGTAATTACACTGCAGTGCGCACCACAGGGAAACTTTCATTACTGCGGCTGCCCTGAGGCCCTCGGCACAGACAGACCCCACAGACACTCCAACCACCACCACCCCCCACCACCAACACACAACCGCCCCCCACAAAAACACTGCATCATGCTGCGGAGCCCGAATGCAGCCTTGACCCGCAACTCTCCAGGGGGGCAACAAACTCACTGCCCGCTCTGCCCCTGTCTGCTGAAATTCTCTCCCTCACATCTGCACCAACTATTCCCCTCTTTATCATTTCCTCAATGTGTTGATATGTGCCTGAGTACCTGAGCTGTACTTGACAACAGAGGAAATACTAAACTCAATCAGCTTCTGACCTTTTGTTAAGGCCCATTGTGTCCTACTGACCCCACCATCCCTGGGCTGGTGTAATTACACACTATCTGTGCTACTCACTATTAAAGCCTTACCACACACAACATAAACATATGGTTTGATGGATGGATACCATTCAGAGAAATAAAACTGTAGAACATGGAATACATGACTGTGAAAGAATGACAAAAAAGCACAGCTTCTCTAGCTGTAGCAACAGTGAATAGAAACCCTTTGGCACTCCTTTCCAACCTTGAAAGAGAATGCATCAAGTCTCCATCAGAGCCGAGCTTATTTCTCAAACAGCAGGACCAGGAATAACAGCCAGGCTAAGAGAATGTGATGGGGGGAAAAGTAGCATGAACTGTATTTCATGTGGAGAGCAGGCACATTTAAAATTCTTTAAGAAAGAGTAGAGGGCCTCATTAGAGCTGAGTGAGAATACCCCTGCCATCCGCTCAGATGCCAACGCACTGATTAATATTGAAGAAAGACTTGGGCAAAAATAGATGATGAGCCCCGCAGGTTCATCATCATCAACAGAATTACATCCTGTGGTGCAATATGACCAAAAGCTGCATCCCACAATGCCGCGCAACACGTCCATGTGAGTTAGCATCAAGGAAGCACAAGAGACATGCACGCATCACCCAGCCAGGAGAACATGACCAGTGGGAAGGGAGCCAGGGGCCCCGAGGAGTGGAGGAGGAGGCAGAAGCAAGTGAGGGAAGTGAAGGATGTGAATATGTGTGTATGTAAGTGAGTGAAGGCATGAAGGAATGTGTTCAGGGCAGAGGTAGAGAGAGAGAGAGAGAGAGAGAGAGAGAGAGAGAGAGAGAGACAGACAGAGAGAGAGAGAGAGCATCCTGAGAGATGCTTATCTCTGTACATGAAGATAGCAATGGGCATCTTTTC
>JBBPDE010000034.1:4161141-4181460 GCA_037974605.1 Nannopetersius ansorgii | reverse complement strand
ACTCAGGTCTGGCTTCTTCTTGGTTGGAAAGAAAACCTGCACCCACAGCGGCCCTTTCTGGACAGGTTTGCCCACCCTGGTCTAAGGGCTACATAAAGTGTGGTTCATGCTGGAGTGCTGGAGTAATATCTGGGGTTTTCATCGATGTGAAAAAGCTCTAAAAACAAATAAGCTACTCACAACCTAAACTTCATCTGTGAAATGGAAACTAACCTGAGTCCAAAACTAACAAGGACAGTTCGTGCCTCAGCGACAGTAAGTGAAGTCAGCTCATGTATGTCATTCATGCACACAAGCAAACAGTAAACTAATGAATAAACCTGAATTCCTCAGTAAGGAATAAAATTACAAAATTACGGAGGTGGTGGCCTAGTGGGTAGGATACTTGCCTCTGGACCAGGAGGTCATGGGTTTGAATCCTACCTTCAGCACCACCACTGGGTCCCTGAGTAAGACCCTCAACCCAAAGTTGCAGGGAAGACTGTCACCTGTAGTTAGGGAACGGAGGTCGCTTTGGATAAAAGTGTCTGCTAAATGCCTGATGAAGAGTAAATAAATAATGAAAAATATGTTTTGAAGACAGTCCTATTTCTTTTTTTCTTTTTTAAAGGCCAATCAGCTTTAAAATTATAATTTTCCATTAGTGTTTTAAAATGTTGGCATAATGGCAACATAAAGTCATTCAAAGTGGTTTAGTGTGAACCTGTGACACTAACTGTATTATAGTTTTGAGATAAGAGTTTAGTCTAAAACATACATTGAACAAACATTTATGGCCATTTTTTGGGTTTGGGTGTTGGGTGCACTTATCTACCTAGCAATTTGTAAGAGGATAACAAGGGAGATGCTGAGTGCAGCACACACACTCTCCAATTATTCAAATAGAAAAGTAATCACAAAAAGTCAACAATGTAAGTTTCAATAAATTCACTTCTCAGCGGAGTAAAACAATTTTAGCTGCATAAACATGTCAATCCTAACTGAAAAGCTGAAAACGTTTTAAGAACCTTTTTAGATCTTTCAGATGAGCATCTCTTAGAAGGTTTTCCTGCTCAGGCTCCTCAATATTGATCTCAGTGTTGATCTCTATTTTATTTTTTTCAAAATAAACCTCTTCTCTGATCGCTTACTAGGTTTCACAACACATATTAGCATTGCTGCTGTATTGAAAAATAACAATATGAGCTACTAAGAGGGCAGCATTTATGTCGTGTCATCAAGATTTAGGGAACTCATAAGTGCGATAACTGGGTGCACTAGTGAGTTATTCAGGCGGTTTCTCAGCCAACACAGACTCGAAGGGACCATTTGCTTGTTACAGTGTATTTCAGTCAAAAGGCTGCGATATGCAAACGAGGACATTAACAGCTCACAGAAATTTTATAGCGACATAATCGTTAAAACCACCATCCCACTCATCACATCCCGTGGCAGTGGAGTGCATTAAAGATTTAACACTGCAGCCTCTAAATATGAAATTCCATCTCCAGTTCGGTTTCAAAACCTCCCTGTCTAGACTGTCTGCCCGATTCCCAAGCCTGTCTGACCAAGGCAATTCCCACCATAAAGCGCAGCTCAAGTCATCTGTCAGAGTTAGACGACTCAAACGGGCGAGGGCTCAGCTCACTCAAACGTAGCAGCTCACGCATAAGCACGCCCAGCCGCTCCCTCAGAAAGCTGTTGCTTCATTAATCCCTTCAGTGCCCCTGCACATATGACTGCCCAGATTTCACACGCTTTCATCCGCAGAGAACATGACAACACTGCCGACTCTTCAGAGCTGCTCTTCGGCGTGCAGCTTCCATTTATTAGCATATTGTGTCATTAGGCCTATTTCCCCGACATAAGCGCAAAGCAACAGAGAGAAACGGAGGAATGTGTGTGATACGGATTTCTGAGGACAGGCAGACGTGGCCTGAAGTTTCGAAGCTCTTGTAGTAACTCACAGCCACTGGAACTGCCATGGTGTGTGCGGATATTGTGTGAGAACATCTTTTCAAACAGATTTCCTCCAAGCCTGAAAACTGTAAGCAAATTCTACATACGTGCACGTGACAATGACGTACTGCAATGTCCAGCCCCTCCACATCTTGTCAGATTCAGGCCGTTTTTTCCTGCAGGAATTCATTTCTTTGCTACTTAACCCCGAGGAGTCTCTGTTATTGCCAGCAATTAACTTCTCATTCAGTATGAATTATTTCTCACTCCCAACTCTTTTAAACGAGAAATTCTGGGGATTAAAACTTTCAATCAATACCACATTTCTGTAAGTGTACGAGGGGATATTGTATTAAGATTTTAGTCTGATAACATGTTTTGGAACAAAGAAAAGAACAACCTTCAGGATTATGCTTGACGGTCAAATAAATGGAAAACCCTAAAAGGTGCAGACTTGAAGCTGACGATACAGAAAATAAACAAAATGTGAAGGTAAATCATGCGTAACTGATCAGGAGGTGCTGTTAATCAATATTAATAGCTGAAATTTAAGGTTTCCATATGGACAGACCAACATCCAGTTGATGGTGTTCAAAAATGATTCCTAATTCAAATGCGAATCTAAAGAGATCATGTTAGCGTGTTTATTCCCTGGGAAATGGCATTGGATTCTCAAATACTGTTTCTAAAAGGTTCTGTGTTATTTCCATATAAATAAGAGAATGTGTTATTGAATGAAGAACGATAGCTCGGGCTGACCCCTATACAAAACACTTAACCCCAAACAAGTGCATCATACCCTCATAATGTAGGACTCCAAAATATTACCTGACCAATACATTCCATTTAATAAAGAGAAAGAAACATTGCGATACAACGTAAGAAAGATGCTCACAGCAAAGCACATAATCAATACTGGGGATACTCCCAACTGTTACTGTACCAGAAACACTACTGCAGCACATTAATAGCACAATATAGCACAATCTGTATTGAGGTGCTGTGCTGAGTAGTATCATTACAATTCTGTATAATAGAATAGAAAAAATGTAGCCATAAGTCTTTTTACCTACACTATATGGACAAAGGTATTGGGACACCTAACAATTATACCACCAGGGACTTTAATGACATCGCCCACAGAATGTAATATGGAGTTGGACGCTACTTTGAAGCTAGAACCGCTTCCACTCTTCCTGGAAGGCTTTCCACAAGAGTTTGGAGTGTCTGTGGGAATTGGTGCCCATTCATTCTGTAGAGCAGTTATGAGGTCAGACACTGATGTTGGACAAGAAGACCTGAACCACAATCTCTGTTCCAATTCATCCCAGAGGTGTTGGATGGTGTTGAGGTCAGGGCCAGGCAAGTTCTTCCACACTGAACTCATCCAACTTAATAGTCTCTTAATGGATCTTGCTTTGTGCACTGGAGCACAGTCATGCTGGAATAGGAAAGGTTCTTCCCCAAACTGTGTCCACAAAGTTGGAAGCATGATGTTGTGTAAAATTTCTTGGTCTGCTGAAGCACTAAGATTAAGCCCTTCAATGGAAGTAAGGGCCTAGCCCAAACCCTGGAAAACAGGTGTGTCCATATATATATATATGTATTTACAAAAAGAGAGAGAGAGAGACTCCAGTCCCTTAATCACCTCTAACAGTAGATCACCCCTCCCGAACACTAAAGCGAGCAGTCAGTCAGTCAGTCTGTGTCTGTGACTCCGCTTTGTGGGGCGAGCATGCTCGCTGGATAAAACGTGACCTCCCGTGTTATCGATTCGTCAAGGCGAGGGGCGCAACAGCGGTCGCGGATTCACAGTGGGTTCATTTACACGGCCGAACAGGCAAATTAATTTACCCGGGCGCCTTACACACAAGACGCCACGGACGAGAGACCCTCCTAGCATCTCTTTACGCATCAAGTTTACAAAAAACTGTGTCCTGGGAACATAAAGTAAACGTTTAAAAGTCGCACTATTGCGTTAGTTTGGGGTCTTTGTTGTGCATTTAGCCTGGCATTAGCATATTTTGCATGAGGGGAATTTTAAAACGTCAACATGCCCAGAGGTACTGGTGGCATGTTTGGTATGATGGTTTGGTGCCCAGGAAATGGCATATTTTACAAAGAAGGTACTGACTGACAGTGTGTTGAGACATAGAGGTGAGATAGTAGGAATAAAAACAGACAATAAAAACGAAGTCCTACCGTCGGTGTGAGTGCACAGAAACCCACACAACACGAAGAGCTGCAGGGGCTTCATGGTGACATAGGAACGCTCATCACTGCGCGAACTCTCGGACAGTCCGGTCCCGCAACTTACGGGATAAAACAAAAGATAAGAAATTCTCACAGGCGTTTCACTTCTCCTTCAGACGCAGGCTCGGGTGGATACCTGGACGGTTCTCAGAATCAAGAGTTCATCTATTTTTGTTGTCATTCTCTTGGAGCGCCGGGTGGATCACTTCACTTCTCCCCACGCTTCACCACGGAGCAGGTCCACCAGGGCATCCTCTTACACATCCCAGAACATTGCTTATACTGGCACCGAGAAAAAAAAAATCCACGGAAGCCGAGGTTCTCTGAGTGTAAATGCGAAAAGATCCGCTTTGGTACAGAAAAGACACTCCGGAGAGGTGCAGGTGTGGAGAGGTGAGGTGCGTTTGGGCTGATAGAGCAGAAGCGGAGCTGCCTCCGTCCGCCCAGCTGCACAGCTGCACTGACTCCGGCATGAGGCAGCAGAGAGCCAGTGGAGGATCCTCCTCTCCTCTCCTCTCCTCTCTCCTCTTCTCTCCTCTCCTGCAGCGCACACCCGGAAAGCACGCTCAGAGCGCCAAGGCTTCCTCTGACAGCCAACTAGCTCCAACTGCCATGTTTGATTAAAATAAGCTGAGAGGAAGAACTAGAAGTTGTAGTTGATTGCTGTGTAGCAGAGCTCGTTTGTGATGAATCTGTAATGTTTATGTAGCAGGCTATTATATAGTGTTTGTAAAGTGTGTGTGTGTGTATGCATTGGATATAGTGTGTTCACACATTCACATACTATTACCAGTTATCATGGCATGAAAAAATACTATGTGTGTGTATGTGTGACTATATAGATTTACATGTATATGTGTAAAACTAGGTGTATTATACTTTTACTGTGATTATATGTGTGTATTGTCTTCACTTAGACATGAGCAAATACTTTGCATTTCTATATACATATACATATAAATATAATATAATATATATATATAACATGTTACAATATTTTAGTTCATATATATAATATAAACACAATCATATTAAAATCAACTATCTGGGACAGCGCATGGTTTTGGCTCCCCCTGTCGACTAAAGATAATGGTCGCCTCGTCATTAATACATTTATTAAAACACTTTGATCGACATTCTGCTATTTATCAATCAGTCTCAGCTATTATATTTAAAACGCTGTCTTTAAAAGATTCTCCCTACAGCCTCGTTTTATTCCACTCTTTGAGTTCATGTCTGTTTATCTATTGATTTCTCCTGAATAATTCAGTAACTCGTTATTGCCATGTGGCATTACTTATGAGCGATTGCAGAAAACAGCATTGTGTAAAATTAATATTGTGCATTATGTAAAATGCAAAGCTGTATGGTGAAAGCATTAAAGGTTATATGTCTGCAGACTGATTCTTAATTCCTTCAGTAGCGCGGAATTGCTGCAACTGAGATCAATGGAAAAGAAGAACAGCTAACAGTGCAGTTAAAAACCATAATCACTTGCAGAGCACTTGAAAGATTATCACTACTTATGTCTATATTACATATATGCTACTAATCTCCACAAAGTGCAATAAAGTACTCATAAGGGACTGCCATCTGTGTCATTAACTGTAAGTTACTTATCTGTAGTATTTACACCCAGAGTTCGTATATAGAGCATATTGTATTTTCATGTTGAGTTTTTTACTGGATTTATTTAGACTTTAGATTTTATCATGTACTTGTCTCTGTGTCTTTGCAGTCATAACATAAGTTTCCTCTGGGATCAGTGAAGTTTCAACTAAAATGAGCTATTTTTAATTGAAGCCTTTCACTTAAGAGCATCTAAAATCAGATTATTGTGTTCAGACTACTCAAACGACCCTACAGGAAGAAACACACAGACTACAATATGATATTACACAGTGTGAGTGTGTACAGTGTCTAGATTTGTTACAAGATTGTATCAGATTCATTCTTTTGCCCCGATATATGATCCAGCCTCTTCTCCTGATATGGTGCCAATGGCAATACCAATCAATAACTTCAAATTTACTTGTCCATTCCAAATGAATGGAGCTCTAAAGACTATGGCGCAGTAATAAGCGACCCTGCTCTGTGTTCAATTATGCAAGAACCTAAAAAGGATTGGTATTTGAACACACTATCTGGGTAGAAAACAGTAAAATCCCTTTCAGTCCTCCCTGCAGGAGTGTTCAGTGTGGCTGCTACACTTGTTGTCAAAGTGAATCATTCCACAAAACTACATAAAGCTGCTGCTGCGCTCGGTTCAGCAGCTTCGTGAGTGCTCAGTTACGACGCAGCGAGTGACACTGGTAGGAATTGCACTTGTGACATCTGTCCAGTGACCCAGATCAACGTATGCTGATGGCTGTCAGCCCGAGCGGCTGCTGCAGAGAAAGGGAGGTCAAAAAGGAGATGGGTGTAACTGAGCAAAACCGATACATGGTCTACTGCAGTGGTGTACTCCGCAAGACAAGACGAGCATACTGCTTCAGACAGCAGTCCCTCGCTCATGTGTCTTGCTTGTAAGGCTTTTGAGACTTCATCTGAGCATTTGTATGTCTGCAAGCAAACAGAACAAAATAAGCTGACTTCAATGTTTGCTGTTTCCAGCTCAAACAACAATTGTTACAAGCCTTTGCCACTTTACTGTTACACTATTGTGTTGTCTTTCTGTTGCATTGTCTCAAATGTACATCCCAGTGTTGTGTTGTCTTTATTATATCGTCTCAGTCTTACATCCCATTCACACTACTGTTACACTGCAGTTTTGTCTGCTTATTGTATTTTCTCGGATTTATATCCTGTTTACTCTTCTGTGACATTTCAGCATTGTCTATTTATTGTTTTGTCTCAGATTTGCATTCCATTCACACTATGGTTACATTGCTTTATTGTCTATTTATTGTATTGTTTCTCTCATCTCTTGTACTTTGTTCATTGCTGCCAACTGCCTCCTGTCCAATAAACAATCTCATGGTGCAGTATGAGTCATTCTGGAAGGTTTACATCACATTCACACTACGCTGTTACATTACGTTACGACATTGTTGTGGTGTCTGTTTTGTTTCTGCTGTTACTTGCACACGGCTGAATCTGTTGCACCTTGGTAAGTGGAGAAACGTCTCATTGCACTAGGTATGTGTTCACAGCTGCCGATGACAATAAAGTAACCTTCAGCCTTGAACCTTGAAATGATCCCACCTATCCTGATAGATTCAGGATTCTAGATCCTTTGCATCACCTGTACAGTTATACACGTACAACAGAGAGTGAAATGTGCCCATGAAATGTGTGCGACTATGCAATGTAGTGACAATAAATAAAAGAGAAAATGAAAGTAAAAAAATAAAAATGTATTTAAATAAACATTACAAAAGTAAACGAGGTAATGATGGAGAAAGCAGGTGAGATATAGTGAGGTATTGAGGTAAAGAGGCAGGTGAGATACAGCAAGGGAGTTCAGTTAGTGTTAAAACGAACAGTTAAAATTGTGTGTATTGTGTCCTGTTTAAGTTTCAGAGGATAGATACTCCTGCGTCTCTGTTTCGGCTGTAAAACTCCTGAAGTGTATTCCTGATTTCAGCAGTTCACTGGGTGAGATGATCCTGGTTGCTCTGGTCCTGCATCTCCTGGTATAAATGTCCTGCAGGGATGGTAGAGCTGGTCTGGTGTAGGGTTCCAGGTGACTCTCTTTAGTCCTTTAATGTCCTGTACAGAGACGCTCCAAACCAGAAGCTGAAGTTCTGAGTCAGGACCGTTTTCTACAGCACCAGAGTAAAAAGTCCTTAGATCACTGGAGAGACCAGAAACTTCTTCACCTGTCTCAGAGTCTTCACTTTTGCCTTTTTGTACTGGGCTTGAATATGTTAATGTCAGAACCTCAGAGATGTGAACACTCAGATATTTGAAGCTGCTCCCCCTTTCTACTGCAGTCCCATTGATGTTGAAGAAGGATGTAGGACCGCCAGCATACCTGCTCTGTCTAGTAAACCTGATCAAGGTCTTAGTGAGCACATGAGTATTAAAGGTAGACGTGTTAGATTTGGTTTGACACAACACTTTGTGGGGTGGTAGATGTCCAGGGTTCCTGTGGTTTTGCCACATGCTGTGGTCAGAGAGGTTCGCTCATTAACTCATTCGCTTTCTACTACAAACCCTTTATTCACTATATACCACTAGAACTCACTGGGGATTGGGACATGATCATTTATTGATCAAAAGACATGTCCTTGTGTATTTAAATAGCACGGATATGTCTGATACAGCTGTATGGAAAAGTTTAAGCACCCCTTGACAAATAATGGAAAGAAGTAATACAACATCTGTATGGTACAAGCTTAGAAATGACACTTTTCTAAAATTTTTAATACATGATTACAATTTATTTCCCAGATTTAATATGTTGAAAGAAAAAGAATTAAACACGGTGTATGCAAAAGTTTGGGCACCCTTTAAATCAATCCACTAGTGCTATTGTTTTAAAGCCTCAGAGCTAATCTGACTTATTAGGGAGCTGATCTGACTCGCTAGGCCTCAATTGCAGAACTTAATAAATGATGTGACTCTTCAAATGTCTCAGGGTGGATAAAGTAATTACCAATGTGTTTTGGAAGAAACATTACTGAAGTGTTCTTTGTATATTCTGTCAGTGTCGAGAGATGGGAGTTAGCACTAGCATGTAAATGGTGTGAACGTAGGTCTCAGTGGAATTCTAAATGCCGCTTTTATGCTCCACAAAGTAAATGGTATTGCATGCTTGGCATGTTTTACTGATATGTTTGCATAGGAGTCAGTATTGCTTTATGGTGTCCAGGTGGACGGCCCTGAGATTAGCTGATCTGGGGGTCTGTGTGGACATGCTGCCACTGATCGTCTCTTCTTGTCCTCTCTGCCTTGTATCAGCTGCCGGAGATCGGGTGAAGCCAAGTGATACTGACAGTCTAAATTTCCTTGTCCTCTGCATTATGTTGCTGACTCCAATGGTACAGTGACCCCTTAATTTGTTTCCACTCAAGCAACACAATTTCAAATGTTCCAGCTGCTTACTATCTCTGTATCACAGCCAGTATTTCTAAAAAACATTTATTTGTAAAATGCATCCATGTTTATAAAACTGCTACAAAATTGAAAATATTTTTTGTTAGATTTTTTTTACCCACCGTTTGAAAATGCTTTACATGGTTTAATAATGAACGGACCTATAGAAATGCTTCAGAATTATGTCTAGTCTTACCTTAACATGCTCCTCAGTTTTTCGTTCCTCGATGCATTGAATACAAGATTCAAAAATGTATAATTCCATATATATTGCACTAACACTGTTATTGGCGAATATAAAAGTATATAAATATAAAAGGGCCTCTGATTGCCTGAAGTTCAAACTAACTTTCTTTGCCTCATCAGTTCATCATTAGACTGATTATGTCAAGCATGATTTATCATATAATTTCACGTAAAAGACAAAATTCTTCATTTCTTATGATCTGAAAAGGAATTGTCAGGGCAGTGTCTTTTGTTATTTGAAAATGTCTTCTGATATTTGATTACATCACTGTGAACCAGAGTGTGTGGAAAATTACTACTAACCAACAACATCAAGTTTAATCCTCAACCTACCCCATGATCTCTGATTACAAATTGAGAAATAGCAATAGCAAGAAAATGCATACAATTTTACTACCATTATGCCCCAGCGTAGCCCCCCCCCCCACCCCCCCGCTTTAAATGTCAACTTTTTCAAACTGCATATCAGCTCTCAAACACATTTAGGAAGTGAGAAATGTGTGTGTGAACAATTCTTTTGAGTATTGAAGGATGTGAAGGATATTCAGTGTATTGGACACATTTACATTTACAGCATTCAACAGACCAGAACAGATTGAAAAAGTGCATTGTTGTCCACTCAGAGAACGTAGCCATAGCAAGTACAGATGGGCTATAGTACTGTGAGCTAACCAGCTAATAGTGCTTAGGAAATTTTTCCACCACCGGACCGCCAGGACAGAGAATCCTGATGCCTGTCTTCCATGCATTTAGAAGAATGGAGGTCCTGTCAAGAGCTATGGAAGATTAAACGAGTAATGACGCATCTGTTTTCAGAGTCCATTTACAGCCATGATCATTAGCGGCTAAGTTAGGCAGGCTTTAATAACTGCACATCCAATCAAAGGCAGTTATAGCATTCCTTGACTGACAGATGAATCAATCTTAAAAGTTTGGAATTGTCATTCACAGGGCATCCGAGTAGCATTATCATGACCGGTCTAATTGCAATCAATGTGATGAGAATAATAGCTTGCAACATTTCCTCATTTCTTAATTGAATTGCATTATTCATGGTCTACAGCAGGTGGACTTTTTTTTAAACAACAGCAACAGAAAATGTGCGTGTTTGGACATTACAAAAATAGTTTTTTTTTCAAGCAATTTACACACACATTTGTCTTGCTCGTGCTCTTTAATGGGGTCCATTTACATTAAGACAGGCTTGAAAGACCTCTGTTTTTCCACTCTCCACATTTAAATCTATCGTAGGTGTCCCTATGTTCCATCTACCAACCTGTCTCTCTCAATCACTAAGATAAAAAGCGTTGCCAGGCAACACATGCGAGTGTTTTGTCCTGACAAAATAAAATCAAGCTTGGTTCTACCTGCCATCCATCTCTTGCCTGTCTCTCTGGAACACACTTCAGCAGTGTCAAGGTCACAGCCTTCATTGTGCGCACCATTAGAGCTTCATGGCTCTGTTTGTCCATCGTGGGCACGTTATGGGGGAACAGATGGCTCTGGTGATGGGGCCGTCGGGCCGAGGCCCAGTCAAACTGCTCTAGTGAGAGTGGAAGCACGTCCCCAGCAGAACAGCCACCTCAGCAGCCACCACTCTGCTCCAAACAGGTGTTAAAACATCCAGACTGTGCCACGTGAGAATGGGAGCATATTGTCCAAAATCAGAATTGTATCATTAACCCTTAGAGGTCTAAAATGGTACTTTCTGTGTTCAGTTCTGCGCAAAAGTTGCTGCTATTTTGTTCAACAGTACTTTTCAGCATAAGAGTGGTGTGGATTGAAAATGCTGCACCACGGAGCATTTTAAAGTGTCTTCTTCAACATTTCAAGTTATTTTTATAAGCTGTAAAATAATAAATAATATATACGACTGAAATGATATTGCTGGGCTCTGACCAAGAAAGACCCAAGAGTAAAGTAAAACAGGCCGAAGTTTTTATTCCATAGATCGTCAGAATGCAAAAAACAGATAGCCGTGTTCCAAAACCAAAGTAAAGTCCAACATGCAAACGATTCCAAATCATCATAGCAAAGAGCCGAAACCAAGAGCAGAATCCAAATAGTCAGAGTCTGGAAAGGCAAACGGAACAAGAGGCAAGACAGGAATCAAAGTTTAGAAAAGACAAACCAGATCAATCGGAAAACAAGACACAACAAATGCTCGGCATGCAGGGAAAGTCTAAGGCAAAACTTCATATATCTAATGTGCATTAGACCTAGACATTAGAAGTTGTTGTGGGGAAGAGGTGTAGAGTCTAGAGTTAGTGTTCTAATATTATCTGACATGTCTGTTTACAGTGAATCTGATATATTTCTATTATTTATTCTATTATCACTTAACGTTAATCAAATTTCTTTAGTCTCTTTAGAATTACGTACAGCTCTGTTCATCTTTCCTACAAGCTTATGGTCGTCTACAATAAATATGAACCCTAGAAAACAAATTAGTTTACAAGAGATGTCACAGAGACTAAAACAATAAAAAAATAATGTTTTATTTAGCCTTCATTTTGTATATTGTCCTTGTCTTTGTCCCTCTATGTGTCTTTGCAATTTCCTTCGGGATCAATTTTCTGATTCTGATTCAATAAGAAACCAAGTTATCCATCCTTCCATAATTTGAACAATTTATCATGTTATAACATTTTAAACTCAAGCACGTCTGAAAACACCAGACTGAGACAACCACAGCATTCCTTTAGTGTTCTTGCAGCAAAAGTATAGGAAAAGCAATAGTAATGCTAACAGGCTAAACTGCTAACCACCATTTCAGTCTGTCTACATCTTAAACGTAGAGAAGAAATATTCAAATAATTTAATGAATAATAATCTCCAAAAATACATCATCAAAATGTTTTGAAGCTTCTTTATAGACAAAGCTATCATTTTTACATGTCCCAGCCAAAACCATTTATATATAACCTTCTATATAGTATACATATTAAACCTCAGTGTTCAGTGTACATAATAATGTATTTACACACCTGATCCCATAGGATGCATTTAGATTTGTTTACCATCGGATAATCTATATAATATTTATATAATGTGTCACATATTTAGTTGTGATAAACAGTAACAACATTAATGAGGGAATTTTAAATACAGCAAAACTATAAAAACAGTAATAGCTAAATAACAATAAAATGTTTTCTTTTTTACTTAAAATGCTGAAGGTTTATTATATCCAGTTTCAACAGAATTTCTGCATTTAAACGAGCTACAAATAAGAAATTAAAGGCACGTTGCGCCTGAAATATGTTTCCCCTTTGTGTCCCCCAACACTAGTGGGCTTAGATTACTGTTAGCATCCGACAATACCCAACACCAATGGTTCAGATCACAGTACGCTTGGATCACAGCTTGGATCACAGTACCATGTTTTTCAAATAGAGGAAGAGACACAACTCAGCGTCTAGCTTATTTCTTTGGATTAAGTTTGCCACATCTGTTATTATAGCACTGGAATAAGGTTCTGACATTTGTCTTAATATGGTCAAAAGCACTTATTTCCTTGCACCTCTTTATGTCTACAGGAGGCCAACTGAAGTGCAATCATAACCTTCAACCAACCAAGTTGCAAAAGGCACAAGGCCAGAACACTGAGGTCTGATTACAATGACTAATATACTCAGATGAGAACTCCACAAGAAATTTATGCATTCCACAAGTACCTCTTTCGAGACACTAAGAAATTTTCTGTAGTGGATAAAATGGACCTGGAGTCTTTCACTAATCACACCATTTCTGCCACATTTTCTATTTATAAAAGAGTACAACTCCATTCGCACAGCAGTGCAGAGCCAGAGCTACTCTGCCCTAGCAAAGTTCAAAATGTGATGCTGTGCCACAAATAGAAAAGTGATTTAAGAGCAGATAAAATTAATGAGTTCTTTTGTACCATTAAAGGAAACAGTATGTTTTACTGGTAAAAATGTCACTCAGCGTTTCATCAACCAGCTGTATTCTAAAGTTTAGCCCCAGAAATCATGCTCCTCATAACCGACGGGCGTCACGGTGAACAAATGTTCATCTGATTGAGAGTTCTCATGTCAGATAGCAGAGCAAGTTCTTATTGCCATGAGTTCATATGTAAGGTTATTTCATTGTTCTGCTGTAATGAAATTCTGTGGAAGAGACGGAGACAATGAAGATGAAATGAAAACCCCAAATGAAATTCAGCTCAAATGCTTATTTTTTCATGTCATGTGACATCTCAGAAAATCCTCCTACTGATACACTGGGAAGTGCAAAACTGTAAAGTTCGCATCCCCACATCCTCTGTGTTGCCACTGGAACTGCATGTTTCACTGGAACTTAGGATTTTAATCTCTAAACACAGAAATGATATAATGATGCTCCACTGCCATCCATGAGTGCCATCTATCCTCCTGCCTCAGTCACTGAGGTAAACGTGTTTCTGTGAGGACTCTATACTAACAGCTCCATTATGGCTGTATTAGCTTTCCTTCGAATCTGAAAATGTCACCAATACAATTTTAACGAACTAAAAACTCGTATCTGCCTGATTAAATCTTATATACCATTTCAATGTATTTTAAAATTACATTTACAAAGTGCAGAGTTTAAAAACAGCCTTCTTTAAATGTATTCTTTTGTCGGTTTGCAAAAACAAATTCACATCCTCTATATGCTGTGCAGTAATATTTGCAAATTCCTGCAAATATTACTGTACAATTTTTATATATTTGCTAAGCTTACCATATCATGGTTCAGTAAATGCACTGAATTATGTGTGGTTGTATAAGGCAAAGCACAAACATGTGCATTGTGTGCACACAGGACTGGGAAGCCCCGCTGAAGCAGCAATAAGATAATTTTACATTTACATTTACATTTATGGCATTTAGCAGATGCTCTTGTCCAGAGTGACGTACATAAGTGCTCAAACAGTCCACAGCTGTACTTCATACCTGTGAAGCTATACTAAAATCAACATCTGCTTTTAACCAAGTTACTGCCAGCAAAGTTACACACCTTAACAAACCCTGACATAGAAAAGTCAGAGGTTAAAACAAAAAAGTAAGTAAAACATGGAGGGTAATTGCACGAGGGTCTCTTTTAGTAAGCAATAACAAGAGGCCTACCTAGTCACCAAGGTGCTCCGTATAGATGTGGGTCTTCAGACGATGCTTGAGGACCGTGAGGGACTCCTCAGATCTGATCGGAAGAGGGAGTTCGTTTAGGACTGGACAGGGCCAAAAAATCGTCCAGAGACCCAAAAATAAAAAATAGAGCCCAAAATAACCTGGTCGGCCCAAATTTCTCATCGGCCTACCGGGCAAATGCCTGGTATGCACAATGGCCAGTCCAGTCCAGAGTTAGTTCCACCACTGGGGGCCAAGACTGAACAACAGAGGTTCAAGCTTGAAGCTCTGAGAGGACGTAAAGTGATTCTGCTTGATCAGTGCTGATAAGTAAAGAGGTGCAAGTCCGTTCTTGGCAATGAAGGCAAATGTTAAGGTTTTGGTGGCCAAATCAAAATCTACCAAAATTTGAAACTTCTGCACAAAGCTGATTCAGTTGTTGTTCTGATTTATTATAATAATGACATGTTGATGATTTATTATAATACATTTATTCATCAGTGACCTTAATGACCACTATAACACTAATATAAGTGATGTAGCATCTCATGTTGTGTTGAAATTGGGCTGACTTGAGGCCTTAAGGGTTTAAGGGATTAATCAGCGATTGTTGTCTGTTACTAATCATTAAATAAATATGAAATAAATCAAGGTTTTTAATAATAGGAACGTTATCTCTAAATAACCATGCTTTCATAAATGACTTATTTTCAAGTCTGGTTATTGATGATACATAAAATATCAGAGCTGTTGTCTATTCATATAATATAACAAACCACTTTCAATTCCATTAGATGAACGAAGCAATGATGTTCCAGAACTGATCAAAATAAAATCTCTTTACATTGACATACATTCATGTTTACATGAAATTATATATTGTTGTTTTTCTGTTTGTTTCTTCTCCTAAAGTAAAGTAACTTTTCGGGAACTATTTTTTCTGACAGAAATACGATATAACATATGCTTGAATCATAGACATTATGTAAAAGAGCCCGACTTTGTGGTGGTCTCTTATTTTAAGGTGCTGAAACATTAAGAGCTTTAAAAAAACAGATATTAATTCACTGTTAAACTGCAGTGTGATTTAAATGGAGAAAACTCTCTCTATATATATTTTTATTGCAGTGTCTGTGATGAGATCACTGTTGACTCGTCATTTCTAAGACCGTCCATTAAGAATGAGGCTGTTCTTGAATTACCCAGTCACAGTGGAGAATGTGTGTAATCAGGGACAAAAACATTAAGACAGTTTGTTCGTCCTCGGCAGGGGTGTAAGAAAAGGAAAAGGCAACAAGGAAAGCCTGAACCAGATATGGGTTTAAAAAAAATAAATGAAAGCAGCCCCACCGTCTGCCATCCTCTTTACATGCCCAAAAACACAGATAATAGACTTCTCCCATGCGTGCAAACATTGCATTTCCATGGTAATGGCCTCGTTCCCTCATCTCCAGCGCGTAGTCGGGAGTCAGTCTTAATCCTGTTGGCCCCACTGCAGCCGTGCCAGTCTTCCAGCTGAAGAAAGCAAATTAGAATAAACAGTGAGAGCTTGTGGCTTAGAGAGCAAACTTAGTGAAAACACACATGGCTGTGGGCCCACAGACAAGGATCTGCAGCCTTTCTGTCCTTCTCCTCTGAGCAAGCAAACAAAGTGAATTTGCATTATCTATTGTTTTATCTCCCTCCCTCAGCGTGGATCTCACATGTTGTCTTTGCTATAAGTTATGCACATTCTTCCTCTCACTTCTTTATTTTTGTCGTGTTTTTCTGATTCAGATTTTGTTCAAATGCTGCGAAAATTAAATGCTTAATTGCAATCAGATGCTTAAATGCTTAATTGCAATTTTTTTAAGTACTAAGTTGTAACTGACTGCAACTCTTCACATCTCTGCTGCTAAAATGCAGAACCGGTAAAATACTGTATTTATCCCCAGTGTAGCTGTTGTTGATCATACTGAACGTTGTCTTGTCTAGTTGTTATTGTTGCTATTGTGTTCTTTTTTTTTTTGTAGCTCTTTGCACTTGTGGTCTTGTGTTCTGTCCTGTGTTGCACCATGGTCCTAGAGGAACGTTGATTCGTTTTTACAATATACTGTATTTATATGGCAGAAATGACAAATAAAACCTACATGACTTGACTTGTAAGTTCATCTAGTTTTTTGAAACCATTTCTTGTTTTAAAAAAGCTTAGTGAGTGAAATGTCCCCCTTATTTTGGCAATTAATTTTGTGTGGTTCTAGATGTACCTCTTTTCGTGTTTTGTCTTTATTTTACTTATTTTTGTTCAGTGATTTAAGTGAGGGCAACACACTTCCCTGCTTAAAACATCAATAATGACAGCAGGCCGTGCTGAAGATCATCAGCGAGAGTTTTCATGAAAGATTCATTCCCACATGTGAGTAGAGTCTGAGAGTTTCTTCTAAGACAGATCATGGTCCAAAACAGCTTTTCAGACAAGGACTGCTTTCCCAGGAACACAGCACAACCAATCAATCTTGTGAGGCAGTTGGATCACTAGATCTACTATAATCATAACCCTGTAATTCATTTGAGTTACTAATCCCTAATTACTGGGGGTGGTGTGTGTGAGGGCTGCATGGTGGTGCAGTGGTTAGTGATGTCGTCTCACAGCAAGTCGTGGTTTTGGTTCCTGTCCAGGGTATTTAGTTTCCTTTCTGTGTTGGCTTTGCCTGTTCTTTCTGTCTGCATGGATTGCTGCCAGAAGCTTGTTGTCTTCCTTATACACTCCCCTCCAGGTGAGGGTATACAAAAGTATTGGGACCCCTGACCATTACAACAATAGGGACGTTTTAATGACACTGCATTCAAATACATAGAATTTAATACATAGTTGGTTCCCTCTTTGCAGCTAGAACAAATTCCACTCTTCTTGGAAGGCTTTCCACAAGACTTTAGAGTTTCTGTGTGAATTTGTGGTCATTCATTCATTCTGTAGAGTATTTATCAGTTGGCACTGATTCTGGATGACAAGTCCTGGCTCACAATTTCCATTCCAGTTCATCCCGAAGGTGTTGGATGTAGTTGAGGTCAGGGCTCTGTGTGAAGTTGTTCTACACTGAACTCATCCAATCATGTCCTTATAGACATTTATTTGTACACTGGGATCCGGTAACGCTGGGACATAAAAGGTTCTTACATGTCCACACAGTTGGACACATGACGTTGTCCAGAATGCATTGGTGTGCTGAATCATTAAGATTGCTATTTACCGGAAGTAAGGGGGCGTAAACCAAACCCTGAAAAACAGGTGTCCCAATACTTTTGTTCATTTAGTGTATATTTGTCTATGTCTACCCTTTGATGAACTGTCTAGGGTTTTTCTCCCTTTTGTCCAGTGAACACTGGGGTAGCCTCCAGCAACTCCTGTTACAATGTTAAAGAAAAACATCTCACAAAGTGAACAGATGCTCTGGGTGAGATCCTGTTGTTTTTTTCCCGTCCAGCAACATAGACACCACTGGCTTTGCATAATAGTGCTGCCGCCTAGAGGTTCTCAATGACAAGCACAGTCTGAAAAGCTGAACCCTTTCTCCTGACAGCAGCTTTTCAGGGGCCACCTCAAGGTCAAGAGAATTCACTTCTATTCACTTCTGACAAACACTGATCAATTCATCCAAACCATTTCACATGTTGAACAATTCCACATTTTAAAAGTAGTTATTCTTATTTTATATCTTGCACAATCTAGGAGCTGGCCAGTTCTTGATTTATCTATATGTTGTCCTGGATAACTATGTACAGTCTTATGCAAAAGTTTGGCCAGCCCTTGATAAATAACAGATTTTGGTGATTTTTTTTTTTATTGACAAGATTATTAAGACAATTTCTCTTGGAAATGGAAGAAAATACACAATATGTTCAGCAAACATTGACGCATGGTTACTTTTTATATCATAAATTGAACAAAAATAATAATTAAAATCATTATTATGGCACTGTGAAAAAGTTTGGGCACCCTAAGAGTTCCAAAGTCGTTTTACACGGTTTCAGACCTTAATCAGCTTGTTAGATCTGATGCATGGCAACAGCTGTCATTAGTAAATGTCTGACTCTCGGACTCTTCAAACCCTGTGCACACATTTGTGGACACAACAAGCAGCTGTACGACTTTGAAAATGAAAGTTATTCATACCCAAAATGCAGAAAAAGGCTAAAAGAAGCATTGTCAGCTTGCAGTTTCCACAGTGAGAAATGTAATTAAGAGATGGCAGTTCAGAGCAACTGTGGAGGTCAAGATGAGATGCGGAAGAGCAAGAAAACTCTCAGAGAGAACTGCTCGTATGCAGAAATACAAATCAAAACACCCATTTGATATCAAAAAACCTGCAGGAAGATTTAGGAGACTCAGGAGTGGTGGTGCACCGTTCCAAAAGACCTTCATGGAAGAGTCAGCAGAATAAAACCTTACCTGCATCCCCATCATAAAATCCAATGTCTGATGTATACAACAGAACATTGTGTTGGAAACAAGTGCTATGGAATGATGAAGATGAAGTTAAAATAGAACTCTTTAGAACTCTACAGCAAAAGCACGCTTGGAGAAAAAAAGGAGCAGCATTTCTTGAAAACACCACCTTGCCAACTATGAAGCATGGGCGTGGATCTACCATGCTTCAGGGTTGTGTTGCAGCCAGTGGCACAGGAATGGATTCCACTAAATACCAGCAAATTCTGGAAGCAAACATCACACCATCTGTAAAAAAAAAGCTAAAAAGAGGATGTCTTCTACAACAGGACAATGATCCTAAACGTTCCTTAAAATCCACCATGGACGACCTGAAGAGACGCAAGCTGAAGGTTTTGGAATGGCCATCACAGTCCCTGGATTTAAACGTCATTGAGAACTTGTGGGTAGATCTTAAAAGAGCTGTGCATGCAAATGACTAAAGAATATTAAATAACTAGAAGCGTTTTGCAAGGAAGAATGGGAGAAAATCCCCAATACGAGGACGGAAAGACGTTTAGCAGGATGTAAAAAGCGTGTGCAAGCTGTGATATCTTCTATAGGAGGTGTTACTAAGTACTTTTTGTTCAATTCATGACATGAAAAGTAACTATGCATCAGTGTTTGCTGAAAATATTGTGCTTAAAAACATGTGTTGTAATTATTATCAACCACTCTTTTAGTATTTGTGTAATCCCCTTTTGTCAACAGAACAGAAGATAATCTTGTTTTATAACACTAGCGCACAGTAGTAGGGCTTTTCAAACATTTCTCAGTGCATAAATTCTCCAAATTCCTGGGTCTTCTCTTGTGCACTCAAGATGCTGAAGCATGTTTACCTCAGTGGTGCCACTGGCAGTATTCAAACCCACAGCCTTCTGATCACAAAGGCTACTCCCTAACCAAAAGCCACCAGCTTATCCAAAGGCATTAACTGCCCTTTAATAGGATATTGAATATAAAAAGTGAAATACTTATTCACAATCCACTAAACAGAAAGGAGAATACAGACCATTCAAACGTTCCCTCCAACTCTCAAAAACAGCTTCAAAGTAGAATCTGGGTTGTTAATTGTGAACACGCACCAACTCTGACTCAGCCAGGTTTTAACCACCCATCCAATCACAATACAAGGACACTAACGAACATTCACTAAGCACAGGTGGACACAATCATTAGACGTCTCGCCGGGCTGTGTGATAACTTTAGCCGATCAACTCCGCCCAGCTTTGGAGAGGCGACCCCGGCACGGGGCTCTCCCGTTTG
>JBBPDE010000034.1:4144324-4161041 GCA_037974605.1 Nannopetersius ansorgii | reverse complement strand
AAGATAGTAATGAAGATACTCTTGACAATACAGTGTTATGGACTGGAGCCTCCTAAAGTTACAGTGGCAGCAGGTAGCAGAAAAAAAATCGCCAAAAAAGACGGGAGGCACTCCTTCCAGCTCAAGCTGTGGAGAGATAGAGATCAGGATTTTCAGGATACCTAACTACACTAGGACACATTCTCCACCTATATCTAAGCTACTGATCCCCGTATCCACAGATAAGCTCATCGTGGCCCTACAGCGCCCCCTCCAATACAGCATGGGTAGACGAAACGCTTATATACCTCTGCATTTCCATAGGTTTCCCGTCCATGGTGATATGAGCAAACGTTAACTTTTAATGACACAGTTAACTGCAAGGAAATGCAACTGTCATGATTGTCATACAACTTTTAAAGTTTAAGCTTTTAAACATTGAAATTTTGTTTGTTCAAATACAATCTCAACATGCAAATTAGATGGGCTTACGGTCGTTTCCATTGGTTCTCTGGGGTTACGTCACAAGTTGGTCTAGGCAACGAATTTGTTTTCTCTTGGACGCTCTAACGAAGCAGAAAATGATCATTCTGGTAATCCTGCTGTGTCATCCGTGGACGCCACTGAATCTGCTGTCTGTAAAATATGTTGTTCCACATGCTTCTCAAAAAGCAATAATAAAACGAGGTCACTTTTTATTTTTTCGTGTGTTGTTAGCTGTAAATTACATTAAATTATTACTGTATTTACCCTGCTCATACAAAGGAAGTGCGTAAGGAAAACAGGCGTGCATGAATGACAGTACAGTCTATTTAGGGATAGTATCGTATTTTCCATACTAGCACTGCGGGAGCCGGCGAGGTTGAGGTTGAGAATGTCTGCTTTTAAATAAGCCACCTGTGCACAGCGTTTGGTGTCATCAACAAGAAAAAAATAGAGGAATTAAACTGATGCACTGGTTTTAACGAAAGAATGTGCTCAACAGTTGCAAATCCTGCTGAGAAACGTGTGGTGGACTAAACTGTGTGAGCAGCAGCACGTCAGGGTGAGGAAGCACTAAAGGACAAACTCATATATGATTAGGGATGGGTACCGAAACCCGGTCCCGGTGCCTAATTATAAAAGATCTGGTTTAAAGTTTAGAGCACTGCTGTCGGTACTGGAGAAATAAAATAAATTAATGTCCTATTTATTTTTGTTAAATAAACATTACCTAGCATATTTTACCCGACCAGCCTTTTGTAACTTTATATGTTATTTGCAATCTCACGCACGAAATGCAGTCTGTTCCCCAGTACACAGAGCTTGCGAGCACACAACACGAGAGAGCTTGCGCTTATGGGGTGATGATGGCGGAAAGAACCAAACGATCCAAAGTATAGTTACTGACTTTCAGCCCTGCGTAGTAATAGGTTTTCAAAGGTGTATACACACCGCTACACAAACGTGGGATGGATAGTCCTTCTATCCACTAAACAGAAAGGAGAATACAGACCATACTTTTCACACATTCCCTCCAACTCTCAAAAACAGCTTCAAAGTAGAATCTGGGTTGTTAATTGTGAACAAGCACCAACTCTGGCTCAGCCAGGTTTTAACCACCCATCCAATCACACTACAAGGACACTAACGAACATTCACTAAGCACAGGTGGACACAATCATTAGACGTTTTCAGAGCGAAGTGTGTGACTGTGTGGATCTCTCTCTCTCTCTCTCTCTCTCTCTCTCTCTCTCTCTCTCTCTCTCTCGTGTGTTTGAGAGAGAGAGCGAGCGTCCCTATACTTTTGTTCACATATTTGTGTATGACAGCTCTGTTCCTGTACATTTGTTCATACTGCCCAGTTCGTCTGGTTTAAAGTTTAGAGCACTGCTGTCGGTACTGGAGAAATAAAATAAATTAATGTCCTATTTATTATTGTTAAATAAACATTACCTAGCATATTTTACCCGACCAGCCTTTTGTAACTTTTTATATTATTCGCCTGCACTGCCGGTATTTGCAATCTCCCGCACGAAATGCAGTCTGTTCCGCAGTACACAGAGTTTGCGAGCACACAACACGAGAGAGCTTGCGCTTATGGAGTGATGATGGCGGAGAGAGACAAACGATCCGGACTTTCAGCCCTGCCCAGTAATATTTACATTTACAGCATTTATCAGACGCTTTTCTCCAAAGCGACTTCCATTCTCTAACGACAGGGGACCGTCTCCCTGGAGCAACTTGGGGGTTGGGGTTAAGGGTCTTGCTCAAGGACCCAGTGGTGGTTTTTGCTGAAGTTAGGATTCGAACCCTAACTTCCGCAAAATGACCTCTTGGTCTGGAGGTAAGTATCCTACCCGCTGAGCTACCCCCTTTGTAATACGTTTTCAAAGGTGTATACACACCGCTACACAAACGTTAGATGGACAATCCTTCCTTACCCGAAAAATGAATGTGTCCCAATACTTTTGTTCATTTAAATTAACCCTTTTAGAAAATAAAGGATAATTGAAAATATTTACGTTATGAGCGAAGGACTTTTAGTTTGATGCCCAACTTTTTTTCTTTTTTTGTCAATGACTTGAGGCTTTTATTTTGAAAGTGGTCCTGCGCTAATAAAAGGGGGAAATGGCAGTAGGGAGAGATTCAGTACTGTTTGTTGTTTTCAGCGTTTCTGTCTTTTGTATTTTCTCATGGAAGTATTCAGTAATAGGTAACGTCTCTTTGGCAATCGCAAACATAGCCAGAATCATTTGTATTGATGTTTATTCATTTTTTTCATAAGACATGTCATAAGACAGCCTTCAAATAAGTTACTGTAAACACAACCGTTAAATTAGGGTTTATAATACAAAAGCACCATGTTATTACTAATCTTTTAATAAAGAAGTGTCATTTGGCTGCTGGTATTCAATAGAAATGTCGTTTGGCTGCTTGTGTTTGACTCTTATTCTGGTCCACAGACGTTAAAACTGCTCTACAGCTGGCAGGACGTGGACTGCTGGTCCTGGCTGTGGCAGCATGGATGGCCTCCTCCTTGTACCCAAAGCTGAAGTGTTTTTTGTTTCCAGTTAGTCCTGCAACGCTGGAAAGTATGCTTCCACCTTATATTTTGATTCACTCGTTTTGATCTTTGTAGTTACTGACTTATGCACTATATGGCCAAAAATATTGGGACCCCTGACCATTACACAAACAGGCTAGAATAGAAAAGGTTCTTCCCCAAACTGTGTCTACAAAGTTGGAAGCATGTTGTTGGTATGTTGAAGCACTAAACTTGCCCTTTTACTGAAAAACACCTGATTTGAATAATTAAGCTGTGTGTCCCAATACTTTTGTCTATGTAGTGTAGGCACAATAGACAATATTGACAATATTAAGTATCACGATATTTAATATAATTTGTTGGCTATTACAGTCTTCTGATATAAGATGACATTAATATAGAGTCTTTCTGAGGACTGCTGTTTACTAAATGAGTATCTTACAAAATGCAGGGCAAATTTATTCTGTTACTACCCAAAGAGAACCCTGCACACTAACATACATGCTAACCAGATGTTAACAGATGTTTGTTTTTGTGTATTCTGAACGACTTTGAAAACAAAATCACATTGTATTTGCAAAGCAACAATTTAGTGTGGAAGATATATTGCTCAGCATTAAATATGACTCGTTTAATTTATTGTAGTAGATCCTGTTGAAGAAGCACGTAGCCGAGCTAAACAGGACCAAGCAAGAAAGGAGCAGCAAGATCAACACCTTGTTAAGGTTTGCTGGGCAAACAGTCCACTGGCAGCATGTAGTTCAAGGGTGCACTAATTATGCCTGATATCTAATCTGTACTGTTTAAATAGTTTTTTTCTGTCTTAGTGTGTAAACTCATGTTTTCTTTCCAAAAATAGAGCAGTGCTTATAATGATGCCGTATTGAGGCCTCGACAAGAAGCCGTGCTTAAGAAGAAAGAGGAGGACTTCTATCGCATGACTAGACAGACTTGGAAACTTGGCCAGGGTCTCCCACTAGGAGGGGTAATTTACTTCCTAATGCCTTTTTTCCATTCAAACTCTAGAAGCATTGTTGCATAACTCACCTCAGTTTACTAACCAGATATTTTAATGGAGTTATGAAGCTGCTCAAGTTTGGGAGAAAGACCTCATCTTCCTCACTTTTGAATCGAACAAATTGAAGTGAATTGCTCCTTATGCTAAAGTTTTTTTTCCCTGATATCTGTATCTACCTCCTATTTGTTAATTAAAACTCAGTGACCCCCAACTTGTATCCCATTTAAAATTACAACCACGCCAAAAATAAAATCTAATGGAATTTTAAGGAATAAAATAACAAAATTGGCTGCATTTTGTTACAGCCTACATCAAGAGAGGTGAGAAAGCTTGCTTTAAAGTAAGGCTATCTCTAACCTAAATATATATTTAAAGTATATTATATTTAGGATACTGGTTTGGTGAGATTGAGGTACTCTCACAAGTTAGCGTTACTTAATTTCTCTGGCAGGTAAGTTTCCTTCTGTAACGCTTATCTCTTGGTGCAGGTGGAAGAGGCCGAAGCCAGCCCAGAGAAGAATAGTGACGAGACTCCCGGTCAGGGGGCCGCCAGGAAACGAAAACAGCTAGAGACCCCACATAAAGCTTCTGTTCTAAAAGAACTTCCTAAGGAGAAAAAGGTGAGAAGCTTTTGTCTACACTTGGGCCACAAAATCACTGTTTTGACACTGCCATGGCTGCACTGGTCAGTAAAATTTACGGCAGGGGCCATTAGTTAAAGCCTTGGGGGGGATGGGCAGCACATTTAGGTAGTAAACCTAGTGTTTACAATATGAGGTGTTTTCAAGCATGAAAACTCAGGAACTGTTGAGTCCTGGATTATGGTGCAAGTGAAAGCATCACATAAAGACTTTAGCTTCTCTTGTCAACAGCACTGGCGATGCTGGAGGCAAAAATAGGGCTACTTATGTTTTGTTATTACAAGGTGGACATTTAATAAGCTTTTTTTCCCCTTCTCTTTTCTATGACAGATCATTATCTTACCAGATGAGCCTCCAGAACATGCCGAGGGGGTGAGTGTGTTGCTTCTGTTCTCTTGCTTTACTTATTGAGGGACATAAAAAATGCCTGTATAACAAGGCAGCCATGGCAGTGGCTGGTAGAGGGTAGCAGGTAGCAACATTGTCCTCCATACAGCAGTATGGGGTTTGATTCATCAGACTGCCACACTACACTAATAAGAGGCCTTGGGAAACACTCGGAGCTACAGTGTACATTTAAATGTTCAAGAACTCTTTTACTGTCCACTGATCTGCAGGTTGTGAGGATAGCAGTAAGATGTCTAAGCGGTAGAACAGTGCAAAGGAGGTTCTTCAAAACCTGCGCGTCTTCAGTGAGTATTTCTTTGCCCATATAAATAGGTTTATAAATGCATGTACAACTTGTAAACTTTAATTTGTATTTTTAGGTCCTTTTAGACTGGTTGCACAAGTCCGGATACTCTCCCACAATATACACCCTGTACACCTCCTACCCCAGAAGGCCTCTTGTCACTCATACAGACTGCACTCTGGAAGATGTTGGGATCATTATGGACACTGTCCTCAATGTGGAGGAAAAGGACCCTTCCACAACCTAACAGGGTTCTGAATGGACTGACATCGCAAATGCTCTGCAGTTTGTGCCGTCACAGGTTCCGTTTTGTACTTTGCTGCACACACATGCTGTTATAATAGCAGAGACTGTAAACACACGCACCAAAAAGGAATCGTATAAACCAGTGTACTTCTCCTGGATATTTGTTTTCATGCAGAGTTGAGAAAGCTTGCTATAGAGTAAGGCTTTTCTTCACCCAGTGCAAAAAATGTAACATGTATATGACCACATGTCACCCCTCAATACAGTTAAACTGTCCACTCAAATTTCACATTTAAACTGTAGTCTAATTATCTTATTTGTGAATTGGGTGGAAAAATAACATGCACCAACCTAAAACCAGTGCAAAGATATCGAGTAGAATATACCCCCAAAGAACATTAGTAATCCATTCTTAGCCAGAATACATGAGAATTTTTTTTAAAAGAAAAATATAGGTCTTTGGACAAAAGACCTGCCGCTTTTAGTCTATGCCGCCTCAAAACCTACCACTTGACCAGTCAGTAGAATGACCAGATCAGAATTGTTCTGTTGCAGAACCCCAAAAAGATCACTATAAGGCTGTAAAACACTTTGTATTTTGTACATACAATCTTTTTTTTTTTCTAAAGTTATTCTTCAGTTTCAAATTGGTTCTCCTTTTCACTAATCATGTTTCCTCAAATGCTGTATTCTTCAGTGACATCTCTAGAATGCTTGACACTGGACTGTCACTGGATCAGCCATCTGACCTGCCGCAAAACTCACCTTGACTGCAAACAGCCACACAAACTGTAAAATGACACACACTAAATAAAATAATTTAATACTTTTTGCAATGGTTTAATGAAAGTCATTTTGAAAGATTTTGAATTTTGATTCCTTCATTAGGAGGAATTTTTACACAAAATGAGAACTCTGCTCTATGAGTAAATAGATTCTTCCACTACTTCCTGACAAAAACACCAAAAACTGAATACAAGCTAAAAAAAGATATTTAATTGTCTTCAGTGGCAGCATAATGTTATCTGGCATAAGTATACACCCAAAATAATCATAAAAAAGCTGTAAAATCTAACACACCTTACTAGAATAAGGAAATAAAAATTACATAACCACCCACCTAGCAAAGAAACAAGACAAAGATTACATAAAAAAAGAAGAAAGGCCTGCTATTTGACCTGCCACTCCCCTCAGCAAGCAGCTGCACAGCTGCCTAAAGGGACATTCCACAGCTATATGGGGCTGCTTGTAAACCGGCCAAGGCTGGAAGTGTCTGAGTGGTCAGTTCCCAAGCTTGTGGGCTTGTGACTATTACTGATTAGGGATTGTCACACAACTGAATGTGGAGATTGATTCATGAGTGATTTCTCATGTTACACTAGCCTGAGCTGTCATATGACTTGTTATAACTTCAGATATCAGTCATAAAATAACAAACCCACTTCTGTCAAAAGCCCCTATGCAAAATTCCCCTGCATGTTTCAGCTATTTCACTTTTAAAGGATACATGAAACGTTGAAAAAAGGCATATTAAAGACAAATACTAGTCTTTGGACCTTCCTCTTCATTTTGGGGGCAGCTACAATAGAACCTGCCTCATACCGCCATGTAAAAATGATCTAAATAACGACATTATGAATTAGACATTGTACGTTGCTGGTGTGGTGGTGTGTCATCAACTAGACTGATGATTCATGGCCTGTATTTATACCCTTGTTAGTTTTACAGACCTGGTTATGGATGTGGTGTGGTTGTGTTTGGTCTGTGGGAGAGTTACAGAGCTATTTGTTGCAGAGTATACTGGTATTTTGTCAGTAATTTATAACTGACGATACTGTATTTACTTTATAGAATAGTTAATCCTGAACTGGACTGAGATTATTCAAGGTGGGAATGAAGGTCCAAGTCAGGCCATACACAAACACAGACATGTGCAATATATGGTCAAAAGTATTGGGACACATCTGTTTTCAGGGTTTGGGCTAGGCCTCTTACTGTCAGTGAAATCTAATCTTAGTGCTTCAGCAGACCAAGACATTTTGGACATTTTGGATCATGCTTCCAACATTGTGGACACAGTTAAAGGAAGGTTCTTTTCTATTCCAGCATGACTGTGCCCCAGTGCATAAAGGTCCATAAAGACAGGGTTGGATGAGTTCAGTGTGGAAGAACTTGACTGGCCCTCACAGAGCCCTGACCTCAGCCCCATCCAGCACCTTTGGGATGAACTGGAACGGAGACTGCAAGCCAGAACTTCTGGTCCAATATTAGTGCCTGACTTCACAAATACATAAAGACAGAATGAATGAGCACAAATTTCCACAGAAACTCCAAAATCATGTGGAAAGCCTTCCAGGATGAGTGGAAGCTGTTGTAGCTGCAACTCCATATTAAATTCTATGTATATATGTTAATGTATTATTGTTTATCTACAGCAAGATTTGTTGTTAAATGGGAATTAGAACATTTAGTAAATAAAAGTATATTCATTAAAAACAACATTTAAGGGATTAAAAACTTGCTCCTAAAGTCTATGGTCTCCTTTTATTGATAACAACCCAAAATATTCTATATGAAATATTCAGTATTTGTCAGTTATTCAATTTGTAGCACAGTAATTTAAGATTTATTCCACATATATATTTTGCATTGGCAAATATAACGTGTAGAGGGTGCAATTATTTTAGAAAATCAACCAGACATAAAACTCTTTTGCAGTGTTGAAGTATAATAGCAACCTTCATTTCCTGCATCTCTTAAATGTGCAGGAGTGTTAGTTTGGCTTTAGCCTGGGTAGCAATATTTAATGTTAGTGTAATTATCTCATAATCCAAACTAGACCAGCAACGGTCAGGAGAAAATTAATGCAGGATAAAACATATTTTGGCTTTGGACCACGTTAGCAGTGATTCAACAAGGGTATCAAAACAATGTAAGGAACACATTACAAAGAGGAAAAAACAGGTGGGTGCAGTTACGATTGTTTGTAGTGTATCCAGGACCTCAAAAACGGGTGTCCCAATACTTTTGTCCTTAGACTGTCTCAAGCCCTTCATGCTGAGACCTGAATTGTGAATTGCTGTTTATACGAGTTCTATGTCTCCAAGGTCTAGACAAGGATCGTTAGTTATAATTTGAAGTGTAAAGAGGACTTTTGTTGTTCGTGCCCAAGATTACGGAACTATCTCTGGACACACTACGAAATAAAACGTACTTAAACGTAAAAGTTTTTTAAAAAGTGGCAAATGCAGTAGTTTTACCCTTTAATCAGCCTTGATCTGTGCAATTTTCCTGGAAATTATAGTCAAAATAAGTTAATTTTAGGAGGTGAAATTCAGGGCTTTGTTTTCGTAGACCCTTTTGCCACTTTTTAAAGGAGATTTTTATATAGGCCATTATTATTCATTCTAACAGTAGCGAGTCAACGTGGCTAATGTTTTGTCGTAGATCTTTTGTTTGTACAGATTTTTATTGTTGTCCTAGGTTGTCAGGGATCTTGAACATCCTTGTAATGTGTTGAAGTATCTCTGTGTAGATAAGTCCCATAGTTTTTACTTAATACGGCACAAACTAGCAGACTCATCCGCAGTCAGCATGCAGGGAGGATTTCTGCAGCGTCACGGTCAGCTCCTGCCTCAGGCTGCAGGAACATCTACAAACCACTGGAGGGCAGAGGAACATTACAACACACCACGTTCCACACGTTACTAGACTCAGTGTCAGTAATACACTATATGGAGAAAACTATCGGGACGCCTGGCCATCACACCGTTACATTACACCACCACGCACTTTAATGACATCGCATTTAGATAGACTTTAATATGGAATGAGCATCCCCTTTGCAGTCAAAACACACTCATCTTGGAAGGCTTTCCACAAGATTTTTGAGAATTTGTGAGGTCAGGCAACTCTTTCACACTAAACTCATCCAACCATGTCTATATGGAGCTTGCTTTGTGCGCTGTGACAGACATGCTGGAATAAAACCGGTTCTTCCCTAAACTGTGCCCACAGTTATAAGCATGGCCCTGTCCAAAATGTATGCTTGATTTTATACTTGTGGCAATGGATATGATAGAAACATCTGAATTCAGTATTCCCATTATTTTTGTCCATGTATATTACCTAATTTTCTCTGCTAAAGAGGGGCCTATTTACACAGGAATGGGAGGTTAAGTAAAAACACAGATTTAGAGTAGCTTGCGATTAAAAGTACTTTATTAGTTCAAATACACCAAAGAAGAAGCAATCACTTCATGACAAATACACAGAAAAGACAGTAAACACAAAAATGGTAAGATTAGACAAAGGAGGGGACAATTGAGTTAAGATAGGGCTTCATATACATGAAAGCATACACTCCCAAAAAGGAAGAGGCCTCTCCCCTCAGATTAAGAATTCATTCCCAATAGCATAGTGTTTCTTTTTTTTTTTTGTGAAGACAGGAAAGGATGTAAGCTTGTGTGTATAAAATGTTACCGTATTTCACATGCCTGGCATTGCCAACTTAAAGTACATCATTTTGTCCAGTGATACTGAAGGGGGGAAAAAGCTAAATATCACCTTTTTTGTTGCTCAGAGTAATGTACAATTCAAGAACAAAGAGAACCTTACTATCCATAGTATACAGCAGGCAATTGCACTATAGGCTAAACGGGACACTGTGTAGCAGTACTGGGACACAGGGCAATTTGTATTTCTGCATTAAATGCTTGTATGGCACATTTTGGTCCATGTTAGTGCTTTCATGTCATGTCATGTCATAACACATCCCCATATATAGAAACGCAGTGGGATGAATATGTATACGTGTCGGGATTCGCTGCATTGTTTTGTTGTTTGCTTTACAGGTCGTGTTCCTACGTCAGGCCAGTGTGTGTGTGTTTTTGTGTGTGTTTATAAGAAGTAATCAGGGGTGCGGCGGGTGACGTGGGGCTCTCCGCGCCGAGGTGCAGGATCAAACTGAAGGCTGAAAGAACAGATACAATGGTGAGAACAGGGCTAACTGCAAACAAAAACTCATATTTGCACACCACTTGCCAGCACTAACTCAAAGGCTTCAAAGCACCAATCAGAAACGACTACAACAGCATCAGAATTGCACTGGGAGTAGCTCGGAGTTTACTACTAGAGCGCATAATAAATGTTTCAAAAGCATCCAGAAGTTAGTTCTGAGAATCCCTGATGATCAAATCCCGAAGACTATTTGCTAAGCTTCCTTATTTAGCTTCTGAAAGCTATACACAATTACAAATGGCCATCTATAATTCATACTTACAAGGAATATTTAAGAGTATCATCCAGTTCCATTATGGCAGCCTGGTTGCCACAGCGATAGCAGTAGTTTGGCGCACTGAATATGGTGACAACATTTCTATCATGACACCAGTTGTATCCCTGATAGGGGGAGAGAGAGAGTATAGTTTAATTTTTGATCTAAGATCTAGAACATCTCAAATCAATTTTTGATGAATTTCTCACTAGCAAGAACTTGGCTCACATCAATAAATAAATGGCAAAATCTATATGTCTCACCTCCATGACAAGCTGATGGGCACGGGAGACCAGGGTAAGACCATTGGCGTGGTTGAAAGTTTCCGAAATGTCTTGTCCAAAGGTGTAACCAGCACCTCTGGGAGAGATCCCCCAGCCTCCACGGTCATCAGGATCTGACCACAGCAGATCACACATCGGACCCTGAAAAAAAGACCATATCAATTATTAACAAATGATCATAAGAGAAAAGAATGCCATGCCGACAAATGCAATGACGTTCTTCATGTTGGCACTAACCTCATGTGGCACTTCCTGGAGGCGATCTAGAGCACGAATGTGATCCAGTGTGTCTATTGATGGAGACAATCCACCATGGAGACAGAAGATCTGAAGAACAACAAAAAATAATTAATGCTCATTCGCAGAAAAAGCTAATAAATAGTTAATACTATCAGACATCAGATAAAGCTGGTTTTTAATCCAATATATATCCATGGCTTCACCTGTCCATCAACCAAGGCTGTGAGGGGTAGGTAGTCAAAGAGGTCTGTGAAATATTTCCAGACATTTGCATTGCCGTATTTCCTCAAGCACTCGTCGTAGAATCCATACACTTGTGTGATCTGTCTGCTCTCATGGTTGCCACGCAATATCGTGATGCGCTCTGGAAAACGGACCTGTTGAAGAAAGTCAAATCAAGGCTCAAATGAGATGATTAAAAGCACAGACAAAAAATCTCTTGTGGTTTAAAAGGTATCAACTGGTGCTTGATTTCATGCTTATTGCAATTCTACTGTTTAAATGACCTCACCTTTAGTGCAACGAGAAGCGTGACTGTTTCCACTGAGTAGTAGCCTCTGTCTACGTAGTCCCCCATAAACAGGTAGTTGGTGTCGGGCGACTTCCCTCCAATTCTGAAGAGCTCCATGAGGTCATGGAACTGCCCGTGCACATCGCCACACACTGTGACAGGGCAGCGCACTTCTTGCACATTGGACTCCTTGGTCAAAATCTCCTTAGCCTGCACAGACAAGAGTAACCACTGTCAGTCAGTCAAGGATTCAGAACAAGGATTTATTCAAATAAACCAAAAAAGTTTATAAATCTCTACATCAGCATCTTCATGTAATAGTTACATTACAAAGGAGCAATCTATGTTTACTTTTTCACAGTCTAGCCTATACAGAGGTATGATTTTAAGTAACTTTGATAAATACCCAGAAAATAATGATTATTTCTGCATGATTGTATGTGCTAGGTCTCAGTAAGTGAAGTTTAAATGGAGAGCGCAAATGGCACCTAGGCAAATCTAGCTGTTTCCAAAACACAGCCTCTCCTCTCTAATATAAAACTCCAAAAACAAACACGGGGGCAGGATCAATTCAAATCAGCCACTGACTGTAAATGAGCACAGCTGTCTCTTTTTTCCTGTTTTTTTATGGCCAGTGTGTAACAATTTTAAAGTGAAAAGAAAATAATCAGAAACACACAGGTTGCAAACTCCATCCTTCTGACTGTTCTTGAGCCTAGATGACCTTTGAAGAACTCTGAAATCAAATCAGTATCAGCTAAAAGTACTACCCCCAGTATCACCATGGAGACAATGAGGGTGTTTCCATGGAGACCTCTTCTCCGCAGTCCCATTCCTCTTTAGCACAGTAGGGGGACTATGTAGATTACTGTCTTTTCCTTTTCATTTAACATAGTAAATAGGACATTCCACAGGCCTCTTGAGCAGGTGCCATAGACGGCAGCCAGGCGCACTTACAGCAAGTGGGAGCTCTGTCCTGTACAAGGCAGATGTCGGATGTGTTTTAGACCAAAAATATCTCCTCAGGAAATATGTTTGCAATTGCTCTCTCTCTATATAAAATGCTATATTCTATATCACAGCAGCGACTAAAGTACCACATACACATTTTGGTATCCGTTCTGTGTTCTCTGCATTCAGGAATCAGGCTTTAGTCAGGCCCTTTTTGACCAAAACAGAATTAAAAGTGATGACATTTTCATTAATATATACTTTATATATACACATCTGGGATAGTGAGCCTTTCAGAGTAACTATAATTTAAACAAGACAGATGTGCAAGTGATGTAACTGGCCTAATGTTAAGGGATCACATTAGGGTTTATAGTTTGAATCAACAAGGTGTTAAGAAAATACACTATAAAACGGGATTGTTACACTCAGTCTGTGAAACTCGAAATAATAATAATAACAATAATAATAATAATAAAAAAATGTGTCTGTTTTGATAGCCCATTGAGTCTTGTTTTGTAGGCATACTGTAACTTTAAACAATCAGATTAGATGTTTTTGCATTTCTAAATTTAAGTAACATGCTGTAAATCGAAATCTGGCTTAAGTAGAAGCCGCTACAATATGTAACATTCAAACTCAGCAAGTTTAGGGCTTCAAAACGCATCATTATAGCACGTCTTTACGTAAGGAATAGTACAGAGACTGACTATGAATGGGATACCAGTAATTTTGACATTCTAACATATAATGACCTCTCACCCATACAAGGCCTTCACATTAGGTATGAACGGAGTTTTTAAAAACAATGTTTTTGTATTTTCAATAACTAAGTATAGCATTTCTACAACTGACTGGGAATTATATTCTCCCTCGTCTTAAAGTATATAGAACTAACTTCATCAGAATTAAGTGAGTATCACGCATCACTTTTCAAATGCCTTTTTAGTTTGTAGAGCATACAAACACCAAAACAACTCAAGCGAGAAGAAAACAAACATCACCATAAAACTGGAGTATTGTTCAGAATAATCAGACTAATTTTTTTTATTGTCTTTTTGTTTTTGTAGGACATACAAATGCAAAAAAGCTAAAGCAAGAAAAAACTCAATATGACTGCTTCTAAATAATCAACCAAGTCAGCTGACAGGGCAGTTCTTTCTAAGAGTAAAGGAATTTGCCCAGCCAAGCAACACCTCACTGTGTCTTGGAATGAGTTCATCATATTACATGAAGCATCAGGTGGATCCCTTAATACCACATTGAACCCTAAATACGATCAGCACGTCCGATAGAACCCTAACGGAGAAATAATTATCGAGTGCTGCACTACCTTGCCCCAACGATGATCATACTAACCCATGTGTGTAGTTTTATATTGAATTATTTTTACCCTTTAAGAATAGAAATCTACTAAAAGCACACTATATGGACAAAAGTAGTGGAACGTTTGGCCATTACACCAACAGGGATTTAAATGACTACACAGTCAAATATATAGACTATATAAAGCATGTACGTTTACAAACTCACAGCTGAAAAGGAAAACTGTTGAATAAGTTGAAAATAAAAGTGACAAATAAAAAATATAAACCCACCTATACACACTAAAATACGTATACAGTCCAATTTGCACACAAAACCTCAGACATACTAGCTGCTTACATTCTAGAAAATATTTAAAAAGCTAAATCCGACGGCTAAAATTTTGTTACCTAGTCCTAAAAACTCGAAACAAACACTCAAAAACAACTGCGCTGATTAGCTAATTAGCCGCTAGCAAGCTAAAGTTAGCCTCCTGTCCACCTTAAATTTCTCAGCACTGGAGCTCTGGAAGCTGCAGGGGGGTCCGTGTTATAGCAGTGGGCCATTTAAGGTGGACCGGAAAAAAATCGACCCAAGAAGCGGGCGACCAGGAACTTCAGCTTCGTCATTAGTTCAAGACGAAAAATAAGCGAGTCCGAGCTGTGTAGTTGAGTATACAGCCTACGGGAATTTGGCGAGTGTGAGCTCTGTTAAAGAGTGGAAACGTAAAATGGGCTAGTTTACCTTCTCGCACAGAGTCCGGACCTGGTTCTCCGTGAGCTGCTTGCACTCGTTCAGTTGCTCGACCCACTGGTCTAACTCTTTAGTGAAGGCTTTATCATCCATCCTGGTCGCGTCTTGAATGGTAAGACAGATTTCTTCCTTTAGCTTTTAGAGATTTTAGAGCTTAAATATTCCCGTAAGGTCCTCCCCCAGGAGCGTCTGTAGCTCTAAACCAGAACCAGTTTTCTATCAGGCGGCCCCTTAGCCTGGCGAACCCGACGGCTGTGTGTCTTTTCTCTGGCTGTTTTTATTTAAATTCTTCGCTCCAATTGTGAAACAGACGACACCAAGTGTTCATCTGTTTCTGCGCTTCACGACGACGGTCTTCTGATCGAGGGCGCCTCGACAGGATCGGCACGTTGTCGTGGATCTATTTTGGTCTCTCCCCCGACCTTCCGAGGGAAACTCGCCGTGTAATGGCCGCCCTGCCTCTGCCTCATATTGGCGTCATCGAAAAGGCATCCGCGGAGGAGACTACTGGTCCATCGGTGGAAATCATCTACTGCCTCCTGGTGGACCAGAGGACTGAAATAGGCAAGTCGAGCTGAGAAAGGCTGCTGCACTACACAGCCCTATCATCATACACTATATGGACAAAAGTATTAGGACACACCATATTAAAGTATGTATTTGAATGATCTACATCCTCTTCGTGGACCAGAGGACCGAAAGGTCCAACTCGAGCTGCGTGCGGCACTGTCCAGGCCTAATTATGATCATACTAACCCAGGGATGTACAATTTTATATTTTATTCCACTCTTCTTGTAAGGCTTTCCACAAGATTTTGGAGTTTCTGTTGAAATGTGTGCTCATTCATTCTGTAGAGTATTTAGGACGTCAGGTACTGATGTTGGAAGAGAAGGCCTGAATCTCTGTTCCAGTTTATCCCAAACGTGTTGGATGGGGTTGAGGTCAGGTCTCTGTGAGGGCCAGTCAAGTTTTTCCACACCAAACTCATCCAACCACATCTTTATGGATCTTGCTTTGTGCACTGGGGCACAGTCATGCTAGAATAGAAAAGCTAAGTAAGGAAGTAAGGGGGCCTGAAACACAGGTGTGTACCTTTGTCCGTATAGTGTATGTTCGCATCCAACTATGTAATGTTGTTATATTTTTGTGTATACTTTATATGTCTGTATATTAATATCCAATAGTAATAATATCTAATGTCTAGAACAGTTGATTTCCCTACTTAAACATCTGATGTTTTAATTTACAAAGCTAGTGTGCTGAGTTGAGTAGGGGAATTAACTGTGCTGAACACTGTATCTACAGTAGAGTGTTTTCCCATGTTCGTCCTTTTACATCTATTCAAGTGTATTTATAAGGAAAGTATTCTCATTTCGATTTTGCTTATTTAAAAGTTATTGCAACAAATGTTCAAATTCCTTCGTAGTTCAGTTTTCAAGACGTAAACAGAGTCATTCAGAGTAGTTTGACGTGAAATGGTTCATTGTATGGAGAAACGTTCGGGCTCCGATTTCTTTACAGTGGTGCTAAACTATGGCATACTTGTCTACCACACAGTCATTTATTTACCATCCAAAGTAACAGGTGAACCTGCATGTGTCTTCTCATTTATGTATGTCATGATGATGGTGAAATAATATGTAAATCCAAAATTTAGGCCACAAACTTTTCTGAAAACTAACACAAAAATATATATAAGGTCTCATTACACTCAAATATATTGTGGCGAACGGTGAAAGAAGGCGACACCGGAGCAGGTTCCACCATTTTCTTTATCTTTATTTCTCCCACACA
>JBBPDE010000034.1:4115436-4144224 GCA_037974605.1 Nannopetersius ansorgii | reverse complement strand
CATTTTCTTTATCTTTATTTCTCCCACACAGCTCTCTCAAACACAATAGCACACACAGCAACACACTGTAACTCCGAACTCCCACACACTAAAGTACTGCCCCTCCCCTTATATACACCCCCACAATAACCCGCCAGTTGCCATAGCTACGGGCCACAGGTGCAGCATGGCCCAGACATGAACCCCTTGTGGCACTCACGTGCTGCCAGGTCATCAAAATATTGTAATAGGTTTATGTGTGGTAGCAATAATTGAATTAAATTAAATATTTCTGATATCTGGATCCTATCCACATGGCTGTGAAAAATTCTCGGTATGTTTCTCTAGAAAAGTTTATTTCACATTAAGCCTCTCTTAGTGACTTTATTGTTAGTGACTTCTTCATTATTGAAATATATAAAGAAATGAATGTCTTCTCTAACATTTAATAAGAGGTGTGTATATATATAACAACATTAACTCCCCTGCACATTGGGTTACTGCACATTGGTCAGTGATGGGTCATCATCACTCTGTACATGCCAGAATAATACTGAGAATAAATACCTAATGTGTCCAAAGGTACATAGTTTTAATGCACCGTTCTAAAAAAATAAAAGTGTTTTTAAAAAATCACATTATAAATATCAAGGAATAACAGACTTTGCTCTTCAGTGCCATCAAAGACCAAAGGGCTGCTTCTGATCCTTTCACAAGAGGTTTGGTTCCTATCTTCATCCAGAGGTGCTGCATATACATTAGACCCAAAACGTCTATGGGTACTTGGTAAACCTTAGATTACCTTGTATAGGTAAAAATCATTTTTGCTTCAGAGAAAAACACTTTTAGTACATTATCAAACTGCTAGTAAGAGAAGACATGCACTGATGGCTCAGTAAAGCAGATGGGTAGAAACGTCAAAGTCTGGGGCTCTTCTTTTTGAGCTTGTGCTCAATCATGGCATCATGCGCCCAGAAGTGAACAAAGATATTTCGAAATGGAAAGTATGCAAAGTAACCCTTCAAACAATAATATTCTGAAACACACCAGACACCTTTAAGAATACTTTACCAATAAGAAAAATACAAAAATATATAATTGAATTAACAATTCAACGTTAATATGCACTGCATTATAAATACAAAAAGGCTGCAAATGTAGCATGTCTTTACACACTTATTATAGTACAGTATAAACAGACACTTACAGTGTTATTTTATATTTACATAAAATTTGTTAAATAATGCATTACTGGGCAGGAGAACATTCAACCATGCGACACAAAAAAAAGTGTTCAGAAAATTGTAGAACTGCTTATACAAAATAAGTGCATTAGTATAGAGTACACTCAGGTAACAGCAGGAGATGCCATATGCAGCCCCTACACTGGGTGGGGGTGGTATCGAGTTTCAGCCTGATGGGCTGATCCAGGAACAGTGGAGTATGTTTGCCCATTGAAAACAAAGTAAGGATAGTTTATCTGTGTTGAAATCTCATGTTGTATGACTTGGTTTGAAGTGTTTAAGAATGGCGGAAGGGAAACAGGTGGAGGTCCTACAGAAGTCATATCTGGAGGTAAACATTTTAAAGGAAGACGCTGAGTCACAGGAGCGGTAGCGTCATTTGTTTGTTCTTTTCGAAGCTCAGCTTGGTGAGGAGGACCACTTGTTGGCTGCTGGTTATTTCTCTCAACAGCCCCTGGATTTAGAAACGAAGGCACGGGCCACTGTTGCTTTCTAGCTGTGTGGCTGTTCTGGAAGTCTGGCCTTGGTTCTGTGCATGGCAAAGACACCCTCCTCTTGGACAAAAGCAGAGACCGTATTTCAGGGTGCGATTTTGAAGGTTGGACCACGCTTGGTGGGTTCCAATCCCAAGCATGATTTGCAGCCATCCTCCAGTGCACTGCACTGTTTCGCTGGGAGAAATCAGGGTAAGGGGTCGGTCTTACAAGCTGGCCTTTCAAATTTGGTTGAATGAGTGGAACAGCATCACTATCATCCAAGTTACTTCTCAGGGGTGGATGTGTTGCCCTGAAGACAACAAGGAATAATGGTTAAAACCACAGTTTCAAAGTTTCGTCACAATTTCTATTTCATAATCAACAGAAATGTGAATTGTTTTAGGACATCCCTTTCAGGCTAGCAAAGTATAGGAATGTATTCATAAAACAGCAATTTTATAAATCCTGTGTGAATGTATAATGCAGTGCAACTTTAAAGACAAGCCCCTTTTATACCTAATTCAGCCACAAAGTTCCTGTAGCTAAGTTTTCTTACCTTCTTCTGGCTGGCTGATTGATATCTTTCATTCCATCTTTTGTTTGAGTGTCCTAAATAATGGCAAAAACAACAGTTTGACTTTGCTACTTGTTAAAAATTCACTTCAGAGTAGTGTAATTCTAGGATCTTACCATTGCACCATGTTCCCTCTCAGTGGAGGTTTCAGACTTTGTGTTCTTGTAGTTCCTGACACCATCCATTTGTTGCTGTGCTGTGATTTGTGCTCTTTCCACATGCTGTGCAGGCTGTTCTATTTTGTTAACCAATGCTATGCCAGACTCTGTCACTCCATAAACAATCTGTGGGTTTGACCTTTTGTATTTGGCCAGTACTTCATTTGACATTCCATGCTCCGATTCTCTCCATACAAGAAGCTTCGATGCATCATAAAGAAGATGTTCTAAGCCAAACCATGACACTTTACTTGTCAGTTCATTGGATTTCATGAAGATCACCTTTTCTTGAAGATATCTGCATATAATGGAGAGATGCTCCGCTTTCCCTACATCAAACAACCCTGGCAAGCGATCTGAGGGTGTCTCAACAAATCTCATCACTATATGATGTGTCTTTTCCAGGCTTTCCAAACTGTCTCCAAAGTTCATCATGAGAGCTATTGGTACAGATAAAAAGAAGCTCTTAATATCAGGGTGATTTCTGAGGGCAGCTTCTATCTCAAGTCTTTCTCGTTTACTCTTCAGGTACATGTAGTATGACGTGTCAGGGGCATCTTGGAGCTGCTGGTGCAGCGTGGATACTGCGGTATAGTACTCTTGCAATTTGCTGTAGCCTTCAGTGGCAAGGCACTGTTGGAATGATGAAAATAATGATGACTGCTGCTGAAACCCAACTGCCCCTTTGTAGAGTTCACCATAGAGAGAGGGATCGTACCAAAGCAAACTCCTAAATGTTGCTTTTCTGCTCAGAAAGTTTATTTTGTTTTCGACGAACTGAAAGGCTTCCATCATCATCTGCAGTTCCAAAAATGAATTCAGTCCCTCGAATTTGAGCTCCACTGGTGCTGGAGGTTTGTCCAGATATTTTTCCAAGATTAGGTTCCTCGAAATGCAGGACAGGTGGAAAGAAACCTTCTGATCCCGTTCAAAGTTTGAGATGAAATGGTGCAGCATGTGCTTGCATTTTAACTGCAGAGAGATAAGGCCTGCCACAGAAACTGCATGGTCAGCTAATTTCAGAGTGCTAGAGATGTCGGCGACACTGTATTCCTCCTGGACATATATGGTCTTTACTTTGCTGTCATAAAGGCTTTGTTCATTTATTTCTGTTGCTTTCTCAGCTGGCTGAATTGCACTTGATCCGTTTAGGGTTTCTGAGAATTGGGAAGGGACAGTGTGATTTTGCTGCACTGGAATGCCATGCATTTGCATCCATTGCTGCACATTGGGTACACCGAGGGAAATCTGTGGTTGATCTGCATCTTTATGGGAATCTTTTTGGACTAATTCCAGCATGCTAGTACTGTCTGGACTAACCCTTGCCAGTTTGTTTCTTCCTTTCCCTTTTGATGTATAGTCTTTGGATGGCTTCCGGCCTTTGCTTAGCTTACGTTTGCCAGGGGCCACTGAGGAATTTTGAACATGGGCCTTGCCAGCGATCTCCTCTTTTGTCATAGATGGCAGCATATAATTAAGCGTGTGGTTTTTTGGGATGAAGTTGCTCCCTGGATTGCTGAGATTAGCCAGTCTGTTGTAGTGTCCTTGGTCAAGTAACTGCCGTTTATGGCCAGTACTATCTAAAGTTATCCAAGCCATTGGCACCGGAGCGCTCTTCACTGTTTCATTTACTGATTCGTGTCTCTTAACTGTGAACTCAAATTTGGTCAAATAATCTCTTAGTTTAGAAATAAGATGGGTTTCTGTGCTAGTACCTGGAGCGTTATCTTTGTCAGGTCCTTGCCAGGCTGGATGTAGATTGCCAGGCATTGCAACAATGCCTGATCCTTTTGCATCTTTCATGGGTTCGCTGAGCAAATCTGCTGTAGTCTTCACAAATGAGTCGATCACTCCACTGCCGATCGTGTGCTCTACAGGAGTCTGGCATTGAGAGCTTGAAGCTGGCTCAGAAGGATGGTTCTCTCTGACACATTCCAGTGATTTTAAACAGTTCTGGTCAACAAGTGATGTCACTGCTCTTGAAACGAATTTGTCATTTGCGTCAGCACTGTTTGCAAGGCTGCGTGAATTGCTATTTTCAACATTGACCTTTGCATCCAAGTCTCCTGGTTTTACAGCATTTGATACATTTGCCATGATATCCATACCTGATTTACTTACACTACTCTCAGCTTTCTCCACAGAACTGTCATTCAGGGTCCTAGTCTCTGTGACTGTCACATCATTATTCATCAGTCTGGGTACATCTGTAGCCATAGCTGTATGGGCTTTGGCAATGCAGCTGAGGGTCATATTACCTGAGGTTATATCGTCAGGTAAACTTGAAACTACCTGAACAGGTTTACTCATTTCCTTATAAGACCCAACGTTGTTATCTGTGGATATCTCTCCTGTGTCATGCTTGTTCTTCCCTTGTTTAGCGTTGGGCAGTGATAGCTTCTTCTGTACGGTGTCCTCTTCCTCGTCTTCCTCTGCTTTTGCAATCTTACCATCACTGTTTGACTCATTGTTGGCAAGACATGTTACTGGGGAAGCTTTGTCCTCAGAACAGATGTTGCTTGTTCCTCTTTCTGGTTCCATTTCATCAGACATTACTGTGTTTTTGACATCTAAGATGGCTCCCTGCAATTTTTTGGTATCATCATCTCGTGAAATCACTGACTCAAACTCACTCACAGCTTCTGTGGACTTCTCTTTGAAGGCAGTGATGTGCCCTGATCCGTCATCATGAATTGAGTTATTTTCACTGATAGATGTGTCAGGACAAGCATGATCTTCTGCTGAAATGTTTGAGATGTCTTCTTGATTGGACACAAGTTTGTTATGGCTTGGAAGGCCAGGAGATTGAGATGATGCTCTCAAGCCAAGGCATGAAGTGGAACCTTTGTAACTATTAGGCGTCCCAGTATTAGGTGGTTTGGAAGTTGATGGATTTGAAGTCGATTTGCTAAACCGACCGCGACACTGGGAAGTCCTTTTGGGGCCTAGTTTTGTTTTACATTTTTTTATTGGTTTCCACAAGCGTTTCTTCTTGAAATGCAGTGTCCTCCTTAGACCATAGAATGGTAATTGAGCTGAGTGTTTTAAAGGTAATGCATTGGAAAATGTCTTTCTCTTTTGCACCTTGGAGCATTTCCCATGAAGGTGCCTGCAATTAGTCCGTGACCTAGCTGCATTGAACCTCTGTGCCAGTAGCTGTATCAGTTTAACATTGTTAAATGGTTCTTTTTCTCCATCATTTCTTAAACTTAGATCTTCTTCTGAATCAGACTTTATATCTCCATTGAGAGGAACGGTGATGATATCATTAACTTGTTTCTTAAGAATAACATCTCTTTGCTTCTTCTGAAGATTTCTCAATTTGGAGAAACGTTCAGAAAGAGTAAGCTTTTCTGTTGTCACAGACACTTGTTGGGACTTCCTTATAACAATGATCTGGGGATCCTCTCCTGACTCGCTGTTCTGTTCCTCAGTTTTGCTGCAGTCTTCCTTTGATGTTGTTTCATGTAAATTATTGATGACAGGGCTTTTGTCCAGATGTTTAGGGCAGAGGTACGACTTGTTGGAGAAGGGGTTTGCTCCATTTAAATGGGGCAATAGTTGTTCCAGCTGTAATCTTTTGTATAAATCCCTGTGAATAGTGTTGTCTTTTCGTAATTCTCCCCTCCTAACCTCTATGGACATTTCAGAACTGTCACCGGATTCCAAATGTGCCAGTGATTCCCCATCTTTGTTTTTAGTGCTATGTAGACTTTTCTGATATGGCATCATCGCAGTAGCAGAAAGAAGATCACTACATTCTGTCACATCCACAACTGACATGTCACAGGTTGCCAAATCCATGGTTATGATGTTGTGGAACTCTAATACTTGATTTTCCTCTGTGTTATTACTTAGTCTAAAATCAGTTGTGGAACATTTGATTTCACTGACAGCTCGGGGATTTACTTTTTCTTGTTCTGAAGGACTCAAGCACAACTGTGGTTCAAAATCACTGGAAGAGTCAGTGACCTCTCTCTTCTCTGAATTATTCAGAATCAAAGGATCCTTTTTGAAAGACTGCTCTGAAAAACCTGGTTCTCCCACATATTGAACCACACTTCCATTTTGAGTCTCTGCTAAGTATGTGTGGCAATCTGTTGGAGGATTCTGTTCTTTATCCTTCAAGGCCTTTTCGGTTTCATTGTTTGATTCAATACCATGATGTCCAACCTTATTGATGCTGGATTCATTTACTTTCGCTTTCTCGTTCTTTACCAGATCTGTTGTGGATGTCAACTTGGAATCATGAGAGCTTGCTGATTGTGTCATATGGGACTGATTCACGGTGTTATCTTGTATCATTAATTTCGACTTATCTGGGCTCGTTTCATTGTTTTTAGGCTCCAAATTTGATGAATTCAAGGCATTTTCTGTTTCATTGTCTTTCTGAAAGAGTAATCCTTGCTTGTACTTCCGGTAGTACGTCTCATAGAAAAGGATGCGGTCAGTCAACAGTTGTTTTTGCTCTGGTGTCATGTCTTCTTGAGACCATATATTTTTGTGCCTCTCCTCATCTGACATCCTTAAATATGCAGCATATTTCTGAAATTTCATTTTGAATAACTTAATTGAAGGCATGTTTTCCGTTTTGATTTTCTGGGGATTTGTATGGCATTCCTGGGGACCGTCTTGGTGATGCTCCTCAACCGCTTGCAAGGACTGTTTTTCATGTGAGTCAGTCCTACAACACTCATTCCCCACTTCTTGGTTTTGTAAGTGTGGCTGGCATCTCAGTTCATCACACTCTGTAACATTGCTTGCTTCCTCTTGTTCTGAGCTATTCTTTAGGTTTGCTTCCTGCCTGGACAACCTTGGGTCCTTGACCAATCGAGAAGAATAAACTACGGTGGAAATTCTTTCTGCTGGAGCTTGAGGTATTAAATCACACTTGTCTGTATTGCTTCCATAGATGTCTGTGGTGCCCAGGGTTGGTGCATTTGAAGTAAATGTGGATTCATCTGGATTGCTATTCTGAAAAGGAATGCTATTGACAAATGGCAGAGGTGGACTGAAATATCCAGCTGTATGAATAAGAGGCATGTATGGGGGTGGGACAAAATATAAGGGGTTTTGCAGCTCATTGTATTGAACTGGGGTAGTATCTGTTTCATAAGTCTGAGATGTGTAATCTGTTCCTGGGCAGCCTTGTGTTGCAAAATGTTTGAAAGTCACTGTAGCATTCTCTCCCTTTCCTCTTCTCTTAGCTACCGTGCATCCTCTCAGATGTTCCAGAGGGCCTGCCAGGACAGATTGAAAAGCTTTGTTTAATAATAAATAAGCCATCACAGATCATTATGAATAAAGACAATAATTGTTTATGAATTTATGAATGCATAGACTCGTTTATTAAACCTGTATTGGGAACATTTTGCCATACCGGGTGGGAGACTGTTAGGATGCTTAACAGGTGAAACCGGTGGGCTTATAGATGTAGGTGGTGTGGCATTAATGGCTGGAACAAATGAAACCACGGCATAGGGCAAACACTGCCTTGGCCTTTTGTTGAGCTCTTGGTGTTCATTGTAGTCAAACAGAAACACCTGGAGGCAGAAAATACATTTTTACATTTATTTTACACTATTACAATATTTGCATACATTCAATCATATTATACATTATTTTGTATCATTTAATGACTTACAAATGATCCCAAAACCTGCTGAGAAAGGCCATCTCGATGTGATACTGCATCCCTAGACATGTGACAGTCAAAGGCAACCATTGGGTCTGGTGTTCTGTTCCATTCTGAACATGGTGTTACTTTTTTCACCTTTCCAATGAGTACCTTTAAAAACAAAATAATGGGATTAAATTTAAGCACCATACCAGTCAAGCTGTTATATGTTTTAACTTTTTGAAAAAAGAATGTGTGTAAAAGATACAAGTGTTGTTAAAAGTGTGGAGAGTAAAACAGACCTTGAAAATGATCAGGTTTTTTCCATTTAATGTGCTGGTGGCTGCATGCTTTAGGGCCACATCAACATGCTTGAATAAATAAATCCCATGTGATGGCTTTCCCAAATAATAATGTTCCTGGGTCTCAGTCCTTAATCCATGCTGATAAACTTGAGTTGTTATTTCATGAGATGCAACCAAGAAGCAAAATCTTTCTTCCATTTCTCTCCCATGTCTACCTCTTGAACGCATCTCTGATCTGAATTTATGAAACATTAAATAAAATAAATTGGGGGGTGGGGGGGTGGGGGTGGTATTAAACAGTTTGTTGTGAATAGTTTTGGAGGTGGATCTATGCCTTTTTTCAGTAACTCAATTAGGAAAGTGAACTAGATGTATGCATTTGTAGGAAAGCAAACAAATCAACACTCATAAAATCATTTTTATTGTGTTTAAATGCCTTTTTACTATTGCTGCCAGTGCACCCACTTATTGTGTTGCTGTACTGTGTTATTCTGGTTCAGCCTTTCTTGTGGAGAGACATGAATTGTTTTCTCTGCGAAGGGTTTCCCCCACCTCCTGCTTCACCCACATTGCTCACTAGCAGTTCAACGAGTCACAACATTTCACACACAGAGTGGGTCCTAGTTTATCCTTTAACATAGTTACTAGGGGAAATCTTGCATTTGATTAAATTAGTGAAAAGCATCTTAGTGGATTTCAATTCCACTGAATGAATGGCCTATAGGAAGTCTGCAAAAAGACATGACCTATTGGTGCTTTAACTAACTTAACTTACCTTTTTTCTGAGAATTCCTTCAGTAATTCTTCATTTTGCACTAACTTCACATCATTCCACAGCCAGTCATTAGCATGCTCTTTCCTCATGTCTAATCTGACCTCTCTCAATTTGGACTGAATAAGACAGTAATCCCGGCTTTCCTCGGGGCAAGGCTCCAGGAGGACTGTTAAGCAAATGTACAAGTCAGACATAGTTTGCTCGTTTGGGCAGAGCAAGCAAAGAAATTTCAGAGCATTGGATACAATTTGCAGCTCTTCACCAAAATCAGTTCCCATGGTGATTTCTTTTCTGACTGGAAAAAAACTGACTACCTTTCCTTAAGTCTAAGTAAGAATACTTAAAATAGCTTCTGTATTTTGGGTTAGTGGGTTAATCGGGAAAACCTTGTCCAGACACCCGCTTCTTCCTGGGTATGGTGAAGTTCCTCAGTGCCAGGGTGCCTGCAGGCTTAGTGGGGTTTGTTGAGGAGAGCTGGACTCCTTCCCTCCCTCGTCCTTCCATGTCTCTTTACTATAGAATATCACCCTGCAAACATTAAAACACCTCTTTTCAGTTCACTGAATACTGTATATCTACCTTTTTTTCAGCATGAATGTGTATTTCTGTACACCACTTGGTAAATATGTCCCACCCATTTCAGTTAAAAAGGTGTAACTTATAAGCTTTGTCACAGCAGCAGCCATCCGAAATGACCAGTTAGATTATTTATAGTCACAAACAGTGCTCATATCCTTTACAGCTTCCTTAACAGCATTGTTAGGAACAGATACACATCAGAAATTACTTCTAACTTTGCTGACCATAACTTTGTTCGACCATTATCTATTTCCAACTCAAACAGTTGTCTTTTCTTCTCAATGCCCATGTAGACCCATTTCCCTTAACAGGAATAACCTTTAAGACACAGCAATGTGCTAAAAAAGAAATCTTACCCAGTTTCATGTTAGAGGAGGGCCTTGCTGCTGAGTGGTCCTGGTTAAGACATGTTTCGGTACTTTTTAAATTGACCTTTGCCTACTCTCTGTAGATAAGCATTTGATCTGCCATTTGTTCTGTTGTGACCATGTGACTATTTGACCATGAAAACAGAAGCTTTTCACCACCACTATCCTCAGCAGGCATGCACCAATTGTTTGGATCAAATGTTCGCCTGTACACATAGCGGATAAGAGCGAAACCAGGCAAAAAAAGCTACAAAAGCAGAGAAAGATGTCGAAAGCAGAAGCAGGTTTACAGAACTGTATGATTCTGCTGCTCTCTGCAACGCGGTAGATAAACATGGAAGTAAAGATATGGATCTCTGTGTGAGATATCCTGTGGAAACTGACAATATAAAGTGACGGCTGCAAAACATCATGCTGCTGAGCACATGACAGAGGGTAGAAACTTCTCATTTATCTACCGATGATTCAGCTTACTAAAATCCTTTTTAAATGCACATGCAACGCATTAAAGTGATTCATGTTAGTTGTATAGTGCTGTTAGAAAGCAAGAGAAAGCAGATGCATCACATCTGTGTACCGAATGAAAAAAAAGGACCAGTAGCGCTGCAACATGGTTAGAAAGTAGGTATTATTTGCGTCAAATCTACTCATGTATTGTAAATACCACTCCTACTAAATGTAATCAATATAAACACAGTTCAATAATCAAAAGCAGTTCATTCATTACGATAAATGTTTTATGTACTTACCATTGCGACAAAGGCTGCTATGAGCTTTTGTAAGTAAGGAGTGTGTGACATGCGTTTGTAGGGAACTGTGCAGTTTGTCACTTCAGTTTGAGGAACATCAAGTGAGACATACCAAAAAGGAAATCACTTGACCTCAAACTCTAAACTGCAAAAGCACAGGAAATTACCCAGCTCTGCTAGCGGTAAAACCATAGGTTGTGCTTCTTTAGCCCCGACCACAGCATGAACTTTAACAGAATCAGCACAGCCCCCAGGGACATTGGAAAATGAAAAACATATCATTTTATCTGAGTTATAGAGCACATTTTACTCTAAATTTACATATATATTACAGATTATAAATATTCCAGATACTAAAGTTCCAGATACTAAGTTCCAAAGTGGTGTATACCCATACATACATTTGTAACAAATGAAAAAAGGAGAATAAAGCCAAAATATAAAAAAACACTCTTTCTTCTTTTCTACTCATTTCTTCTTATATTGCACACCAAGCTAATTGGCTTCCACCTGTGATTAACTGTAATTGTGTTCAGCATAAAAAAAAAACAGTTCCTGGAACATTCCAGTGCTTGGTAGTGCAACTAAAAACAATGAATCAACTATGGGTCGCAAGGCACTGTCAAAAGATCTCAGGGATAAAGGTGTGGTCAGGACATGGATACAAAAAATTCAAAGCCTCTGTCAATCCCCAAGAATGCAGAAAAGTCTATAATTAAGAAATGGAAAGTGGAAATGGAAAATACTATTAGGACCTATGCCAATCACAACAAACTGGATGGAAGAAAGAGGTGGAAACTGGTCAGAGAGGCTACCAAGAGGTCTATGGCAACTTTTGAGCAGGAGCAGGAATTTATGGCAAAGAGTGATCATTGTGACCCAAGTGCTCCACAAATGTGGCTTGTATGGGTGAGCTGGAAGAAAAAAAGTCACTCCTCAAGAAAAGCCACATTAAGTCTCGACTGAGCTTTGCCAAAAAGTGAGACCAATATTGAACCAATATTTTCCTCCACACCATATGGTACAGGTGGAAAGCCAGTACAGCTCACCAGCCAAAGAACACAAAAAATGTCTGCGCCAAATAGTAAGAAACATAATCTGTGTTCTTTTGTCTCCTTTTTAAAAACAAAACAATATATTTTCCCATTTGGATGGGATAGGATGATATGCGTTTATTGTACTATGTATTTATTGTAATGCTACAGTGTTTTTACAGCCAAACACATATTTAAAGAGTCTCTATTATCTGTGTTTCTCTTGAGAACAGCAGCAGTTTAACAGGAAATGGTGAGGCGGTTGCATCAGCTGACCACTGGTAGAGGAGAGGCTAATAGCAGGGGCTTTTTTATCTTTACACAATCTAACGCTGCAGTTCTCTCTTAACCACTTCCTTTTTCTTCTTTAAACTAATTAGAGGTTCACATAAAAACAAGCTGGAAATAATGTTTACCTGCATTTTGAGTGTTATGCTATGGAATAACTGCATGAAAATAGCCAGCATAGGGCATGGAACCACACTCCGTTAATTATATCCAAAACGTAATAATGACATACTAAAGCTTCCTGTACTCTGCTTGAAGCTCATACCCTTCCAAAACGTCTTGCCTAAGCAGTTCTTGCTAAACTAACTGAAGCAGAGAGAAGACTGAGACTACTAATAGATAAGACATAAGGATTTTAATGCTTTTTACTCTTTTACTCCGAAGGTTTCCCCATGGGTTCTCTGAGCAATGGCATAGAAGAACCTTTTACTCAACCATTTTTGTAAATGAGTCATGTAAGTGTGAAGGAACCCTTAAGAGCCCATATTTTACCTTTTTGGGATTTTTTTTCTATAATGTCCAACTTCTTTGTGGGTTTAGGTATCAAAAAGCCATTATTATTTATTACAAGTCTTTCCAGACTCTCATTATCCTGTAGAATAAACAGTTTCTTCTGCCACCATGCCTTAAGGACTGATCTGATACAGTAAAAAAATGACCTCTGTTCTGATTGGCTGCCCTACAATGTTCCTTGTTGAGAAAGCAGTCTGGGCTGAAGCACTCCTTGTAGGTTCAACATGGATGAGTGAAGCTAAAACTGCTTTAGGCTAAAAAGGCAGCTATAAATAAATGTTTACGTTTTTTTAACATCGCAGAATATACATATAGCATATGAGCTGTATGGACTGGGAAGTGAATCGGTTAGAATTAAAACAATCACATTTTCAAACAAGTCCTGAAAGAGAACTGAATTAATCGAATGAGATGAAAATATTCAACACTGCAATTAATTTATGGAGTAAAATAATCCAATATTACATATCTGTGGGTGGCAAAAGATCACTCCAAGAGCCTGTCAGGCCATAGCGAGGTCACAAAGGAGTCTGAGGTCACTTCTAAGCAACTAAAGCTGATGCTTTAAATTGGCCATGCCAAAGTCCTGACCTTAATCCAATAGAAATGCTGTGGATAAACCTGAAGCAAGCAATTCACCCTCCAGCATCCAAGAGTTGGAGCTGTTCTGTGAAGAGGATAACTGCAGTTACTTGAGATGCTGAAAGCAAAGGTCCACATACTTCTGCCACTCAATAGGCAATGTTGGATATTTGATGATTTGGATAAAAGTATACAATTTTTGTTTCATTCATTGGGCTAGTGGTTAAGGCATTGCCTGGAAGGGTACTGATGTACCCTTGAGTAAGGTACCTTCCCCACATACTGCTCCCTGGGTGCTGTGTTGCTGGCTGCCCACTGCTTCACTTGGTGAATGGGTTAAATACAGAGAAAGACTTTCACACTGTTCACACTGTGAGCTGTGCTGTGGTGTGTGACTACAAGGGCCACTTTCCTTAACTGGGTTCTCTTTATCTACTTCTAAGACTTTGAGGTCACATATCTTGCAGAAATATTGGAAATTCCAACGGGTACAAAAACCCTTAATCAGACGCATACAAGTAGCATGTCAAAAACATAAGTACATAAGTTCCTTTCAGCACAGGAACTGAACTATGTCAGGCTTTATTCTTCTGTTTGAATAACCATTGGTCCAAAAATAACAGGGAGATTCTCTCACTAACCTAAAATAAAGACACATTAATAACAGGGTTGACAGTAATAAATAAACATGAAGTTAAAGCATTATCATTTGCAGATACTCAGGAAAATATACATCCATCACCATTTTACATAAGCAAATAAAACTATAATTCACTATAAATAATTACTACTGAAGACAAAATGAACTGCCATAATCTTTTAAGTAGAAGAATCTTTTATTATTACAATTTCTGTCATAAATTTATGATGTAGATCACTGGCCACCAACCTTGGTCTTTAAAATCTACTTTCCTGAGAAGTCTAGTTCCTATCAGAATCTGCACCACCCGCTCTGGATAACTGATGAGCTGGAATTTAGATAGATGCAGTTAAATGCATGCAGTTAAGCATGGCAGAAAAGCAGATCTCCAGGAGCAGGGTTGGTATCCTCAGGTGTAGATGAACACACAATGTACCACAAACTATAATGTCTGATTTCTGTTTGTTCATTTTTATTTAACAATAAAATAAAAGAAGCAAAGATACAACCAAAATATCCACATTCTCCTTTGTTTTTAAAAGCATATGCTTAATACATCTTCCCACACGATAATCTGCAAATATATATATATATATATATATATATATATATATATATATAGTCTTCTACTTTGTGACACGATACAAGTTGATAAAAAAGACACATTTTAAACATAAGCTTAAAAAAAGTTTTATTTCAGTTAGATTGTCTATGGATCATTTGGAGCTTATCCACACAGAGGTTGGGTAACTGTAAATAGGCATCTCAATCTTTTACTTTGGTTCAGGGCCCTCAAACTGCTTCCAAAGGTGAGAATTCTCCTGGACAAGCTACAGCTGTGTTCTCTCTGGTATTTTCTAATTAACGTAACTGTCACTGCAGCCTTCTGCTGGTGCAAACCTACGCTTGCTACGCCCTGATCTTGGTCAGCTAGACGTTGAGGTTTCTGCTGACTGCGTTTGCAATTTACAGTTACACAAAACCGCCTGTGTTTAAGGGAGGATATCTTGTCATTCGGTTGACGATTGACCAATAACTAGCTTCAAGTTTGCTCTATTTCAATTTTTCACTCGACATGCATGCACCTGGGGTCCATATGAGCACCTTTAAAATCATAAGATAGCACCATTTTTTCAGAAAGTCAGTCAGGACCCAGCTGTCAGCATGCATGAGCTTTAAAAACTTTTATGTATCCTTCGAGTACGTATCCTACATGTTGCAACCTTTAACAAACATTACAAGGCAATCATGAATATTCATACAGTACCATACATGTTAAACGTGAACTAATACAGTACACACGTTAATGAAAAGTGCTACAATACAGAACAATTGCTTTCTTGTTTTGAGTCGTATAATACTCTATAGGACTATAGAAGGACACACTAATGATGTACGTTACATTATCAAAAGATACACCAAAACAATTTTTTTTAATTTCACCATTTCTTTTGAAGTCTTTATCAAACACTTATAATTCTACATTTTTCCAACTGCAGCAGAAATGCCATGATCAACACAAAGGAAAAAAGGAAACAAACCAACAAAGCTTCGATATCCACACCTTTACACCACGTTACCTACACAACTATCAGTTACCAACACATAAAGAGGCCTATGCATTTTGGCCTGACCAGTATATTCGAACTGCCATGAATGTTTTCTTGAGTCGTTACTCAATCCTTCGTGAAGTTCTACTATTAGGAATGCTCAGTTACCCCATTCAACATTTTGGACTTTTGCTTTTTAGGCAAAAAGATTCTTCCATTCATCTTGGGCCTCAAAAGAACTAATAAGAAAAGCGACATTACATTTTGGTGATAAAGGCAAATAAATCATAAACCTAAACTAAATCATCACAGTTTCACTGCGATGATTTTAAGGCTCATGGGTTCAAAAAGTGTTACTTCAATACAATTTGGCTATGCATCATAACAGTCCAGTTCTATGAATTCAAGTTTTACGCTGAACTAAGATAGCTGCAATATGATCACTTTTTATAATTTGCCTCAAAGGTGCATCTAATGGTAGGGTTGGCTGGTATCCACTTTTCATACCTTTCAACAGTCTCCAGACTTTATGGCAGCATAAAGTGTGAAACAAAAGCATGATGTAAAGGCATTTATGTCCATCCAGGTCTGATCACTTAAGTAATCATTAGATAAAGGAAACGCCATGCTTGAACCTCATTCATCCTGCTAACTGTTTAATGGCACCCTGACAGCAGGCCAGCTCACACGTTCAATTCTAACTAACTAAAGCCCTGACAAAAGTTGAATGACAATGACCAGAGATTGTTCACCCTGGTTAAAAACTGAATAAGAAAGATTTTAACCATCAACATGGTGGCTGTTTATAGGGAAAGGGCCAACCTTGAACCTTAAAAAACCTAAATGCTAGAGTAGCTACTCTTGTCGTGAAGAATGGCCTGAAGAACTCTACTGTTTGAACAAAATGCTACAATGCTACACATGATTTTATGAGTGATTTCAAATATGATTTTGAAAGTGTGATAGCTTTCAAAATCTTTAAAAATTACTTAGCTTAGCCAACACACTACAGCTCCTAACACCTAAAAACCGTTTGGAGCTTTAGTGCGTTGGCTAAGCTAACAGTAGTTTAGTTAGCAGTTCAAACATTCCACACAGCATCACACAGGTTTGATTCTGTTGACACGTGTCTAAGAGAGCAAAGTCAATCATTTGGATTTGAATTGACAGAAATCCAAAATTAAATTGGTCCTATGGTGCGTGTAGCTGTGAACCCTCAAATTTCTATCAGCGACAGCACCAATCAATATTATAAAGTGTAATAAAAGCCCCAATTTAAAGTGTTTTGGCCATTTTCTATGTAGATGAAGAATAATAACTTATTTTTGAATAATTTAGTATCCCTTATTACTGTTATACCACCCAACCCTACAAAGGGCCGCTCATAGTTTTTGCCCCATCTAGCAAAATCACCCTGGACTGCCAAGAACGACTGGATTCAGTGATGCAAAAAATAAAACAAATGCATAGCACTTTGAATAAAATGGTACCAAAAACCCATTTTTTGTGATTGTATTTTATCTTCTACACACAACATACTTAATATGTTTCTGTGAGGTCAAAAGGAATACATTTTAAAGTGCATCTCTTTTTTCGATCTAGGTTATGTTTCATCTGCACTGTCTACACTACAGTAGTTCAGAGGTAACATCCTTTATAGCCTTCACTCCACTCTGTTTCACTTTCCAACCTTTTACCATAGAGACATATTTCATATTCTAATATTATCTAGTAACTATCTTTAACGATAGAATTTAAGTTCTGTCAATGCCCAGTATGAAATAGCCCTGAAATATAATCAATGAATAGGAGAAAAGAGCATTCGTGAGAGGTAATAAACCACAGTTCTTGAAAAGGTGAATGGGGAAAAAAAAGAAAAAAAAGTTTCCTGGGATGCTGATTTTCTGGATTACTCCTAAAGGAGAACTCCCACCGTCAGTGTAATGTAGTCAGAGACTAGGGGTAATCCAAGTCCAGAAAAGAAACCCAAAAAGTTTCGAAATGTTCAACAAGTGCTGACTTTTTTGAGGCAGCTTTCACTGTATGTTGAGTATAGAGTCAGTCATTCTGAAGTGAGGAACCTCAATGCAAATACAATGAAAGCTACTGCCAATCACACAATAGTTCTGGTCATGTCTACGAAGCATTTTGCCACTCTACTGTTGTTACGAATCAGACCCCAAACCCTAAACGGTCACATATTTACATCCCAAACTGGTCTGATACTCCTTTTAATAGCAAGTAGTCTACAGAGGCTAAGAATGTGCTGTATTTTTCTTATAAAATGCGTTTTCGTGAGACGGTCTTTATGTGCGTGATTGTCATTAATTATCACTTGAGTGAAAAGTAGATTCCTCCTTGTAGTACACTGGGTGAGAAATAGTCCCTTCAAACCATTCAGATAGTAGAAGCAGCAGCAGCAGCAGCAGCAGCAGCAGCAGCAGCAGCTGAAAGTGCTGTTTTAATAAAGTGCTTGTGGGAAGTGCTGCTTGTGTCTTAAGTCTTAGGACATTTTATGGGTCGACCATGTGAGCTAAACCCACACTAACCTTTCGTTATCACGGTTATACTATCGCGTAAAAGAGAAATAGATATAACTCTAAAACTGATCGCTCTAAAAATTGCTAATGCATCAAATAGCTAGATAACTTTAACTTTATATCAAAGTCCATTAAAGCGCTAATAACCAATAGGAATGGGCGAAAGGATTGCTTTTTTGTCAGCTGGACATTATTTGCATACGTGAACATCCCTCAGTACATACACACACTCAGATAAGAAATAGGGGGGGAAGTAATCTTAAGAATAAAATCAAGATTGTGTTTAATTGTGCTGTGAGGTGTAAACTAACGTCTTGTAGCACAAATTTGTCCTTATAGAAAAGGCATTTGAAGGGCCACTGCCAGTCAGTTATGAGGCCAGTGTATGACTTTGAGATGCTGTTTTCTGAGCGCAATGGTGTGAATGTCAAATGTCAAATGTCTTTCCTATGATGACACTGATGTTTCCACCGAGACCTTTTTCTAAGCTTTACTTTAGCTCCCTCTATGCTCATATAGCGATTGCACAATGTCTCCAACGACTCGGAAAAAAAGCAGCAAACAAAATGCAGACTTAGCATTATGGACACCACATAAGAGTACTATAAGCATTTTGTGCTGTCTGTCTTGGGTGAATGGCAATGCCAAGACAGCGCCACGAAAAAACAGCTTCCATTGGTTAAAGCCTTTGAAAAGACCTCATAGCAGTTCAACTGTGTGATCAGATATGAAATGAAGCCCTGTTATAAGTATGAAAGCAGGAAAGCCCTTAACACACCTGTCAGGTATGTTTTCAATAGAATATAGCTTGTTAAAATACAATGTGACTATTCATTGGTCACCCGCTCTAGATAATGACTCCATTAAGTATGGCATGGCCATGACGAACAGGTAAACAATAACCAGATCCGCCGACAAATTAACACTGCGCTGTTTTTTCTACACCTTCACAACTCTTTCGCCTTTAACTCGTCAATAAGCAAAACGTATCTGAGGGATTAAAAAATGTTTCCATTTTAGACCTACACGACTTTAAATACCGGGTCAATTCAATTAGGCTCTATGCAGGAATGTGGGACTTCTCATTTTTAATTGAGCTAAGCCATCCAAGGCGTGTCGTTAGCTTTGTAATCATTTATGAATCAAAGGGAGGTCTGTGATCCGAACTCTAGTCCGCTCAAACGCTCTCAAGCAATTAAGGTAAAAGCAATCTCAGTATGAGGCATACTTGCTGTGAAGCAGGTGCTAGCGTGCTAAACCAGCGCTAGTGATGATTACAGGCTGAACCCATTCTTGGCCTGTTATTTCAATGCAGCAATGCTTTTCATTTACCAAGAGCCAAATAAATGTAAGAATGGAATCAAATTTATACTTTTTACCTTTCCCAGATGTAATCCATCAGCCAAGACATGGTTGTAGTTTGTTACATTTTTAGTTTTATACTCCAACAAGGTAAATGTGACTATTAAGATATTAAAGTTGCATTTCTGGCTTGGCCCAGCTTGGCTCTACTCACTTTTTGGTACATGGTACCTTGTTTTCCACTGCAGTTAGTGAGTCAGTTGCAGTAAGGTGAGGAGAGCAGCAACAAATGCTTTGCCACTACAGGGGGCAATTTTAGACAACATTGTGACTGGTGAGGACTGATCTTGGATCAGATTTAGTCGATTTGACCTAAAATCAAAATCTCGAATTAATTAAACATTTTAACTCTATTACGATTATTGAACGATTGTTTTTTTTGCCCTCAAGTTGCTCAGTTGTATCAGTGTTTAAGCTCTCCATGCTCGACATGTCGGCGGAATAACGTAACATAGCGGAGCGGGGTCACGTGACTCCACACGCGGTACTGTTTTTAAAGGGAAAGTAATCGAAATAATCGAGCAGGAAAAATTTGATTGATTATAGGTTCTGAATGTCGGTTTCGATTACTTTTCGTTTAATCGCCCAGCCCTAATCAGATTCCTCCATTTAAGACAGGCAAACTGATTCTAGAATGGCAATCCTACACCTCAGCTTATTTGTGAAAACAGACCCTGTTGTTGCAACAGCTGCCTGCAGTCTTCGACTATACGTTGACGTTCGTTCACAGTGTGCCCGAATATACGTCCAAATGTCTGCTCCACCTCAATAATGGCCTGGACATGGTTTGGGCTGACTGAGAGAAGTGTTTGGGGGCACTTTTATGGATGACTATTGACTTCTTGTGTTTGTTAGCACAGTTCCAGTTCTAAACTAAAGAAGCTTCATTTGAACACAAAACACGTCTTGTCTGATTGACTACATGTGGAATGAGTGGGAAATGTTTTTTTTGGGGTTTTTTTAAACAAACTATTCCTTTAACTTGCCATTCTTCATTTTAGCTGAGTACTCTTATTTTTGTTCCACTCTTCTGGAAAAGAGAAGGGGCTTGTTTATTTGTAAACAGTGGTAGTTAATGTTAGTCTTTAACAAAGACTTATTCTCAGCTTTCAAACTCATATAGCTAACATAGATTATCTGTGTATATATATGTCAAAAAAAAAGTTTCAGTATTTCTATATAATTACATTATTTTTCTTATTACACTATATATTGAAAATTGTGCAAAGTGTTACAATTGCACTAATCCCCTTATGAGTAGAACAGGCCACGAGTTTTGGCATGTCCTCACTTCTGCTCAAAAAGGAATGTGATACTCTATTATTGTTAAGAGTAAGAGAGCAGGATTTGTACTTACAGAGAACATCTGACAGCCCGATCAGCTAAAATATTACAGGATGGAGTTACTGACTGATGCATGTCCCTTTGTTCTTGTTATTTCTGCAGAAGGTTTCTCTAAAAGGAGAAAATGACAGCCAGATTTTCCTTCCACGTTTCTTTCTTTTGCTGAGACATTTTCCTTTATATTTATATTAGATATTGCTGCAATTTTTGTACATTTGCCATTTGTGTAAAAATCTGCTTCATTGTACAGTACTACGCCTCTGACACGCATTCCTCTTGCCAAGTTAATTCCTTTATAAATTCTTCTAATTAGATCCGACCTTCCACCACTGAAGGAGCATTTTTATAATCATCCATCAAGGCCTGTTCACTCTGCCTGGGTGCAAATGGTCGACAGAAATGTGTACAGTACCACCAACTGTGTAAAACAGACAGTTGATTGCTACTCGATTCTAATTCATAACACAAGCATAACACACACACAACCACACACACACACACTCATACACACACACACACACACACACACACACACACTGAGAAATGCTGAATGAACTGTTTTCCTCCACATCTTTAAAGTGTACTTTATCTTAAGCAAAGCCTCTTTACCTAAACGCAGCTCCTTCGTTTTCTACCAATCTGCTTCCACACTGATGCTAATAATCCGTACATTGAAAAAGAAAAAAAAAACTAGCAGTGTTATTAGGCTAAATGTGAAAGTGCTATTGTGGTTCACCAGAGTTGTACAGTACAGTAACAGGCTATAGAGGTACATTGTTCAAAAAACAGGCTTAGAAACTATAACACTGTGGCGTTCTTCTGTTCTCTTCTTCACCGTGTGAAGCATCTTACATACACACACACTCACCATGGTGTGCTCCATTATACACACACACACACACACACATCCTGGTGCATCATCACATACACTGTAGTGCAGCATCACACACTCACCATAGTGTGTACCATTACACACTTTCTGGTAAGCTGATGTGCACCATAACACATAATATAGTTTTACATTTTCTCTCTCTCTCTCTCTCTCTCTCTCTCTCTCTCTGTCTGACACACACACACACACACACTACAACCCCATGAAGACATGATGTGAACCATTAGACTGAACCCAACCCCTTAGCGCGCACACACACTTACACACACACACTTACACACACACACATGCAGAGAATAACGAGATGTTGTAGAACAAAACACACATCCAATGGTAAGCTGGCATGCGCCATTACACACTCACATGCTCTCACACCCACACCATGTCAAGCTGGTGTGCACTTCACACACACACACACACACACACACACACACACACACACACACACACACACCATGGTGAGCAGCATCAACCCCTCCAAACCCCATGGAAACATGATGTGAACCATTAGACTGAACCCACTCTCCCTCAGAGCGCGCGCACACTCACACACACACACACACACACACACACACACACACCCCAGGTCTAGCCGTCGTCAGTCCTCGTGCTCGTCCGTGTCCGTGCGCCTCTCCGTCCTCCTGTCCGCGCGGCACGCCAAGATGCGGCGCATCTCCTCCTCGTAGCGCATGAAGCTCTCCCCGAAGCGCGCCCAGGCCTTCAGCGGCACGGTAATGGCGCTGCGGTGCGGCTGCCGCACCTCGCTCACTTTAAGGAAGACGCCACGCCGGTTTGCGCCCACGTCGAAGTAGAAGCGCTTGTTGTCCACGCGGAAGGAAGCGGCTTCAGGCAGGAGAGCGCGCGGCCCTTCTCCACGGGCCCGGTCTGCGGCGCGCGCACGCTCCCCGGCCTCCTCGGTGTCCTCGGCCTCCTCCGCGTCCCCGAAGTCGTCGATGAGCTGCGAGAGCGCGTCGCGAAACTCGATGAGGCCCTGTGCGGGCAGAACCACCGTCTGCTCGGCCGCTGCGCCCCCTGCTCCGCTCCCGTAGTACCCCACGCTCCCGGTGGCCATCCTCGCGCCGCCGCTGCTGACCGTCTGTCTGATCCGGAGGAACCGGCCGCGTTGGTTCTCCTTCAGGTCCAGGTAGTACTTGCGGTTGTCGCGCTCGAGCAGCTCGCTCTTCAGTACGCGCTGTGCCGCCGCGTGCTCATCGGACGGGGTCGGCGAGCCGGAGCCGGCCTCCCGGTCCCTCTCCCTCTCTCGGTCCCTCTCCCGCTCCCGGTCCCTTTCATGCTCGTCCTCGTCCTGCTCGTCCTCGTGCCTGCTGTGCTGAGCCTGGCGAAGTCCAGCGCGCGCGTAGCAGTCAATGAAGCCGCCGAGGCTGCAGCGGAGCTCGGGCGCCAAGGCCATGGACAGGGTCAGCTTGCTCTTACGCACGCCGTCGCCGCGGCCCCTGCCGCCGCCCCCTCCTCCACTTCCACCTCCACCACCTCCTCCACCACCACCACCCCCTCCTCCCCCGCGTCCGCGGCCCAGCCACACCTCGGCGATCTTTAAGAAGCGGCCCCTCGCACTCTGCTTCACGTCCAGGTAGAAGCGTTTCTTCTGCACGTCCACGCGCTTCGAGGCCAGCTCCTGCACGTCCACGCACGGAGGAGGCGGCGGTGGGAACGCGCCGCGCGGACACTCGGACACCCTCCCCCTGCCTCTGCTGCCGTCGGCCATCATCATCCTCACCTCTCTCTCGCTCGCTCACTCAGTCAGTCAGTCACATCGCGCGCGGAGCCGGCTCCTGGCTCTCTTCATGCGGCTCGAGCTACTCTTCCTCCTCCTCTTCCTCCTCCTCTGGTCTGTTTTAGCAGCTGATAGACGAGTAACCTCGCTTGACCTGAAAATGGCTAAGCCGAGGCATCGGCTCGCTCCCGGTAGAAAAGGTCAGGCGTGCGGTAGGGACTCATTAGATGCACGGTCCTCTCCTGTCCTCTACTTTCCTTTTCTTTCTTTCTCTCGCTTTCTTTCTGGCTGCAAATCTGATACTTAGCCGGGGCTGCTGGAAGCACCAGCGAGCCTCCTGAAACACGAGAGAGAGAGGGAGAGAGAAAGAGGGAGAGAGATAGAGCATCCAACCCTGGAAAGCAGTAGGGGGCGCTGCAGAGAATGAACTCATTGACCCTCTCCCTCCCCCTCACACTCACTCTCCGAGGCTTAAAGGCACAGACTGTAAATCCAGGTCCAAATTCAAGTTCACCTTCGAAACAAACCTCGTTTTCGTATATAAACGACCCTCCGAGAAACCGTGTAAAGCCCCCGCACTCGTCTGCACATCAGCTCCTACATTTCATCTCTGCTTCCCTTCGCTCCCTGCCTGTGTGAAGCCTGCGCTACATGGCAGAAGGGATTTTAAGACACCATTTCACCTCACATGCCCTCACAAGCTGATGCTTCCGTTTATTGATAGGGCTCCTGATTTTTGTTTGTCTCTCTCTCCTCCCATTTAGCCATCTCTGTGTCAGGTTTAAGCTCTAGGTAAAGGACAATGCTTTAAAGCCCAAGGTTATTTAATGCAAGGGTCCTGAAAGCCCAAGTATAGATTAGCCCTTTTTATCAGGCTATTTCTGACAACACAATTGGCATCCGAGGACATGGGATGAGATTGCAAGCTGAATGCTGACAAGGCTGCGGCGTGCAGCTTGTGTCGTAGGGAGGACCAGTGATGTCCTCAGATGCCCTGGCTTCCACCACATACACACACTGCATTAGTCTGGTGGTAATTAAGCTTCCCAGTGCATCATTTCTGGGTAAGAGTATCTGTCAAAAACAGTGTAATGTAATAGAGGTCTAATAGCCTTCTAATAATGTAATTACATGCCTTTTAACATTAGGGCCTGATTCGATGGGTGGATTTCATGTTTGTAAACAAACAGTCTCAAATGATCTGGTGGTTCAGACGGTCAGGTCCAAACATGGTGACCCATGGGGAAATGCTTAAAGTCACTTCTGAGTGATTTGGACAGTCTCAGCATGTGCCCAAAGTATCCAAAATGCTGGAGTTGCTGACAGATTCCTAAGAGGTCTGCTAAGCTTTCTTATTATTTATATATGAAGCGCGAATGAGGACATGAATAGGGATTAGCTAAATGCAAAATCTGTCCATAGTGATACTGGTAGAAATGTACTTAAGACCTTAAAAAAGGGGTAAATTCTTGTATAATACACAAAGTTTCTAGAGAAATTGAAGTGAAATGATACCCAACCCATAGCAGGTGAGCATTCCGTTTTAAAGATGTTTAAAGTAAGATGGTTCGGTGGTTTAATAGCTTTTCATAGCTTCCTGCCTACCCCCACCCCAAGGTCCACTGCCACCCCAATCCCAGGACTGCTGGTGGCACCACTGAGGTACCTTTGACCATCTCCTTACACTGTTCCTGGCTGCTTCACTCGGTGAATGGGCTAAATTCAGAGAAAGAGTGTGCTGTGTTGTGTTCTCGTATGACAAATGGTCACTTTACTTTTAATGACCACCAGGATATGATAGTGGTATGCATAATATACACCAATCAGTCAAAATGTTAAAAGGTCCACCTTGCTGCCAAAAATCCTCTGACCTGGCACCGAGACATTCACAGTAGATCCGTTTAGTACTGGATCTGATGTAAATTCTCTGAACAGTGTTTATGTAGTGCTCGTAGAAAGCATAGCATAAACTCCTATTCCAGTGCTGGCTGATAGATTTGAGATCTTGGGGTTTTGGAGCCAAAATTAGTCTTGAACCCTTTGTTTTGTTTCTAAAACGATACCTAAACTAAATATACAACATCACGGTGCATAAAATAAGCACAACATATTTATTTTAGTGTCAGTGTACATTTGAATGTCTAAATATTACTTGAAAATATTACTTAAGGATTTTAATACAAAATATTTTTTAAAAATGTCATAAAAAGAGCAAAACATGTTGTGGGTGATTTGTTTAAAACTGGGTAAAGAGCATGTTCATGCCATCATTAGTAAGGCTACAAATTTTCATTATGGTTGGCCATTCCGGCAGGCATTTACTGTATAGACTCTTTGTGTCCATTTTTATGAGCAAAATCTACTGAGATTTAGTAGATCCATGTGGGCAAATTCAAAACGTGAGCGGTGCATGAAGCTAGCATGGAAAGACAATCCCAACTTTTGGAGACATCTCAGCCATGTGGGACTACAAGTACAACAAGTTTCATGTAAATTACGTGGAAGTTTAAGTATATGATATCATCGACCAAAGATTGGTGCACCTATCATTACTTTTGCAGTGTGACAGGGTGCACCATCCTGCAGAGAGAGGCCACTGCCGTAGGGGATACTCTTGCCCTGAAGACTTGGTCTGTAACAATATTCAGGTAGGTGGTACATGTCAAAGTAATATCAACAGGCATGCCATCACTCAGGTTCCCCTCTTCCCCAGGTAAGCAATGCACATGCGTTCAATCACCCACATGTGATGCTCACATGCTCATTGTAGGAGCTTTTGATGGTGGATGGGGTCAGCACGGGCATTCTGACCATTCTGCAGCTATGCAGCTCCATACACAAGCTGTGATGTGGTGTGTGTTCAGTCACTTTCTGTCAGAACACATTAATGTTTTAACAGTTAGTGCTATACTGGGTCTTCTTTGCCGTGGGACCTGATGAGGTAGCCTTTGTGCCCAACGTGCATCAGCGTGTCTTGGTTGTTCATGATCATATTGCTGGTTTACTGGTAGTCCGTCCTTGGAGTAGAATGGGCCATGGCCACTGTATCCATTATATTGGATTTTAAAAATAATTCCCTCCTCTTATCCACCCAGTGCTGTTTCCATCGCTTCCTCATAAATAGAGTTGCTTGCTGTTCCATGAAATACAGAAATATTTCGTATTTGAAAGATAAAAGGTGTGTTCTGTATTGGACGGAACACACTTTGTTCCATGTTTTGCAAAACCTTGAAAGAGAAATTACAGATTACTTCACCAATGAAGACTGTGAGATTTGAATGAGGGAAACATGCAAGATGCCCCCATGCTACAGCTAGCAACCACCACGGTTCCAGACCCAGAAGTCTATTTCTCCAGCTGTGTGTGTGTGTGTGTGTGTGTGTGTGTGTGTGTGTGTGTGTGTGTGTGTGTGTAATAAAACGAATAAAACATTGTGATTTGATTTTGTGTGAGTGTTGACAATTTCCAAACCTACAGCTAACCATTACTTTATTAAATCAGGTGTGCTGCTGGTTGAACTAATTGAACAAATGTTAGTGGTTTCAATATGACTGTAAATCACTGTTATGTAAATCACTGTAATCACTGCTTCTACCAGGTGGCCTGACTTGCTCCCATAGTCTGGATCCTTATAAGATGGCCACAGTAAATTGTTACTGTGTGTGTGTGTGTGTGTGTGTGTGTGTGTGTGTGTGTGTGTGTGTGTGTGTGTGTGTGTGTATGTCAGGGTATGCTCAGCAGTCTGTCAATCCATCCAGGGCAACCAATGAGAGTTTATAGCTAATAAAATAGCAGAATTCCACTAGTCATGAGAATGCAGGTTAAATAAATCAAAACATATGACTGGACAATGAAAGCGATGCAGCATAGCATAACCCCCTATAGCAGCAGAGACATACTGCAATAGTGGGTTATGCTATGCTTTCTACCAGCACTACATAAACACCATTCAAAGTCCAGGAATTTACACCAAAGGTTAATCAAAATTTCAATGCAATTTCTATCAGTGCTGTTTTCATAATGCCATGGAAAGATGAAAACAGTCGAAAGACTGGAAGCAGTCAGATAACCCTACATGATTTTGATAAATGGTGATTGTAATCCAAATTTGATCTGTTTTCTGTTTAAGAAAATAAAATACAATTGGTCATTTTAAATCTTCCAGTGTTTTGCTTACTTCTCACATGAACCCCATTAAATACAAAGAAAAGAAACACTCGCTTTGAAAGCCATGTTAGAATGGTGCATTCAACTAGCCAAAAGGATCTAACGATTTATCTGGCTTATCGCAGCTCAGAATTTGAGAAGGCAGGATTCCAATAGACAGTCAGAGCATCAAATAGCCAATCAGAGTCAACCACTAAATGATTAATTCAGTGCGATGCTTTACTAGCTATCAGATTGAAGGGAGCTAAATTAGATTGAAGGATTCAACAACAGAGTGCAGTATTCACTTAGCTAATCAGATCATATGATTCATTCAATTCTTTCAGTATTCTAGTAGCCAGTCGGATTGTATGATTAATTTAGTCAATATTCAAGTAGCCAATCATAGAGCAAGATCAAATGGGTCAACCTGAACGCAAAATTTAGGTAGGTAACCAGAGTGCTGGATTCAAATACACAGAGAGAGAGAGAATTCCTATTATTAACGCTACTGGCACTTTACTACCTACTTCTAATTCCAACCTTTCGTAAAGTCTTCAGCTATATTTTATTTTAATATTATTATTACTGTATTCACTGTATCTGTATTCATTGTATTTTTTACCATATATTGTTGTTAAATCTTTTGTTTTATATCAGTGCTTTAGCAATACATATACATTACATTTACATTTAAGGCATTTAGCAGACGCTTTTATCCAAAGGGACTTCCATTCCCTAACTACAGGGGACAGTCTCCCTGGAGCAACTTGAGGTTAAGGGTCTTGCTCAGGGACCCAGTGGTGGTTTTGCTGAAGGCAGGATTCGAACCCATGACCTCTTGACCTCTTGGAGGCAAGTATCCTACCTACTGAGCTACCTCCACCCCTACTGTACATCTACTGTACATTCCCATGGTTATGTCAATAAAACTGAATTGAGAGAAGGGGGATTAAATTTAAAATAAAAAACAACTTTATATCATCATTTTATCTGTATTACATTTAATTCCTCTGCTATTACTCATGCATTATTATGATTAGTAGTAGTAGTAGGAGGAGGAGGAGGAGGAGGAGGAGGAGGAGGGGAAGTAGTAGTATTAAAACTTTCTCTATTATCAGTGATAATTACTGATATTACTGTAGTAGAATTATTATTATTGACAATACTGACACCTTACAACCTACTTCTAGTTCCTACTACTGTATATTATTATATTATTATTATTAGTCGTAACAGTAACAGTATTATTATTATACTGGGGCAGCTGGTAGCCTAGTGGTTAGGGCATTCGCCCTGCGATCAGAAAGTCCAGGTTCGATTCCCAAGACTGCTAGG
>JBBPDE010000034.1:4102187-4115336 GCA_037974605.1 Nannopetersius ansorgii | reverse complement strand
TACGCTCAAAGAACCAAGAATCATTAGCTTTTCTGATTCTCTACTTAAACCTATGTTCTACAAAGAGAAATAAATTACATAGTGAATGAATGTAAATCAAACGAATAAAAGGAAATGCATGCAAATCATCCACAACAATATACAATTATGACTAAATATTATAACTACTATAACAAAAATATGCTGACTATTTTATGGTTTAACGGTTACTACCTTTAATTGCCTTTTTTGTCTTCTATTCTGCATTGTAATGCATGTCATTAATCTAATAAGACTTAAGGCTCTCATACCTTTTACAGATTAATTTTGTCACATTTTGAGGATAAGCAACTCCGGAAAGTCACTTCAGGTATTTTGGGGACCAACAAATGCTGTGACAACTGTAAATATGGGTAGGTGAAGTCTGACCATCTATTCGTTTCTTTTTGTTTTAATGTTTTATGCAGTTTAAAACTTTGTTACATCTGTAATGATTTCAGGGGATCTGCTTGGTGCTCCTTAGACACAGTGTACAGCAGTTTATAGATCTTTCATTTGTTTGTGTTTCTTCCTCAGGACCATTTACAATTCATGTAAAGATTCCTCAGAGCAGGACCTTCGGGACTTCGGCTCCTGTGCTTTCCAGCTGCTGGGGGCCGTGAGTGCTATGGGGGAGAAATTTGGCATCACGGCACCTGTACTCCTGCTGCGTGGCTCGGTAAAGTTCAACACCACAACAAACTACAAAACATTCAGTTTAAGAATTTTTACCAGCCACCTTTATCCTCTTTATGGCTGCAAATAAGTATTTCTGTAATTAATTTGTTAATCAGCTATTTCAAAATTCTAACTATGTGGCAAATTATATTTTTACACTGTGAAGTGATACAATCCTTACTCGCCCTAAAACGGTGTGTAATTTATTTTAATCTGTCAGGATGACGATGTGTGCTGTATGAACACAGGGCCTCACTGAGCCTTTTTGTTATTGGATCCAAGGTCCACACTGGTGTCCCCCTGATGTTTAGACTGTGGCACTTGAGAGCCCATTTTTGATTTTGAAATAAATTATGGGTATCAGGGTGTTTTCCATAATGGCAGTTTAGTTTCCAATTCCACACACAAGCTTGGACTCCTCCAGCCACACAAACACCAACACTAGGAGGGTGAAGGTAGAATGCGCCGCCTAAGAGTCAAGTGACTGTCTGCCCACCCCGACAGAGGAAGGCCATTTGTGCTGTTTCTCAGGTGGGGATTGAACCAACTCGCAATAATGGAGCCACCACTCAGATGTTACTAGCACAATATTACTAGTGGAAATATCTGTAATCCAGTCAGTGTGACTTATTGCTGCAGCACTGCTAATACACTGGGCTTTATTAAGAGCATGTTCTTTTTTTTCTTTTCTTTTTTTTTATCACTTTCATTCTCTCACAGAACTCTCAGAGAGTTCCTGACCGCTTTCGAAAAGACCCTTTGTTTGGAGCAGGGAAGACTGTGTCCGAAGCGTGGTGGAGGGCTCTTGGACGTGAGCTCATTGGTGAAAAGTACCTGATGGAGACCACCGGCTATAACAAGTTCAGCACCCTCTGCAAACTCACCCCCAAGGTGCTGTTCTCTGAAGCACAAAAATAAGTTAATAGAAACATTATATCCTGTCCACAACACAAATAAAGCAACCGCACTACTTAAGAAACAATTAAGAAAATGAATTGTTTTCTGAATTTGTAAAACATCAGGTTGGAGAAAGGGTTTGTTTGGCCTAATTCTCAAATGCCTGATCTTGTATAGTGAGTAGATTTTGTCATTGAGAAAGCTGTTGAATGTGTTTATCTGCACAGGGTAGAACATGGTTGAACGAAGCTCAAAATGAAAAACGTAGGACCCTCCTTCTGCAGCCCAATAGAGATTTGTGTCCAAGAGCCTATGAACCAAGGTTAGTCTTTCCCCCACCACTCAGCAGAGTTCACTCACTCACTCTTTGACTCCCTCACCTACTTTCTGACTCACTTTGCGGCTTACGCATTCACTCACCCACCCTGTTACTCATCTATTTGCTTACTCTGACTCGCTTGCTCTGACACTTGCTCTGTGACTGACACTCGTTTACTCACTGTGTAACTTGTTCTATGATGGTCGTTCACTTGTTTACTCTGTGAGTCTCACTGTGATAGACACTCAGTCTTACACTTGCACTTCACTGGACATTCGCTCTGTGTCTGACCTTCGTTTATTAACTCACACTGGCCTCAAACTCTTATTCACGTTTTGTTTTGTGTTGGTTAAGGCACAGAACAGCCTGTTTCTTCTGGATTTGATATCAGTTGAAAGAAAGTGATGCACTTGAGCCCAGGCAGCTGTTGCTGAGAACATCAAAACTTGCGAGCTAAATGCAGCGAGTAGATGCGAAATTGAGTTGAGACTTGTGGCATTAACTCAGAATACATTCTTTGAAGTACATGGGAAGCAACTGATACTTCCTGGCATATTTGGTTTTCTAGAATTTTTGTGCATCTGGCATGTAATTGAATTGAATACTTCTGTCTCAGTTCAGCAAGCGTTGGATATTGGCAGCTTCTGCTTGGCCTCTTGTCAAGTATAATTGAAAAGACTCAGCTGTTACTGGGCATCTCTTCTACCTGTTTCACAGTTCTGCATCTACTATTGTTTCTGAGTTCTTCATTTTACAAGGGTGGTTTTAAATAGTGTTTCATTAAGACAGGAGAATTGATTAGTAATCAGTTTCCTCCTATATTCCGTCTGTGACTTTATTATTCCAGTACAGGTTGTGGGAGTTAAAGATCTAATTCTGAATACGTTCTGTGAAGCCAATCAGTTGGTGTCTGTAAGGCCAGTGTGCTAGTTTTAAATAAGACCACTGGTAGGCCTGGTCCAATTATAATATAACTGCATTATTGTAATTATTTGAACAAATAATTTAGGCTGACCACAGTTATTATCCTCTTTTATCATTTTAGTACTTTCTGTTGGCTTTGGGCAAATGCTTGTAAGTAGTATTCCCTGTGTAAGTATTTGCAATGCAATGCAAATGTTCCTCTCGTGGGACTAATAATGATTATATTAATATTTTCATGGTAATTAATCGTCCACTATATGTCAGGCAGGTCTACACGGGTGTATTTAAATTCCAGTGTGCTCTTCATCAGCATGACTTGGTGGAAAGTAAGAACACTGATTGGTTTGTCTTCCTAACATTTGTCTTAAACAGAAACCAAGAAAAAAGACAAGATAACTCTCTACCAGGCATAACCCAGGTTAGTATGTTGAACACTAGTTTAGCCCTGCTTGCTCATTCTTTTATTCTGTGCTACTTCTGTTTTTTAAGCACTGTATGGACAGGCAATTATTATCTTCATCAGTATCATTACTCTCTGGTTTTTGCAGAGAACAAATCTCTACTCGCAAGCAAATGCCAGTGATGTGGTCAAGAAAGGTGGGACAGCCGAAGTCAGGTAAACCTAATTTGCTTTTAGTTTGCTATTTATGGTCTGTCCATTTTCTAAACACCATCTGTAATGCTATCAAGAGCCAACATAGCTGCAGTACTTTATTCCAAACAATGAGGAACACATCTGATTCCTTTTGTTTTGATAATTTGGTCTGTTCCTGCTTGTTTGGAAGTCCTGCTGCCACACTAGCACTTTGTGGATAAGATTTGACACCTCCATATTAAGGCTCACTGTATTTTTAAGATGAATTAACAATTAAGCCTTTCATGTTATTCAGGCCCATTCCAGGACCATCACAAGCTCCCATAGCCAAACCTCAACTTCCTGCTGTATCTGCTAGAGAGTCTGAGTTACAGGTACTGTTTGGGAAAACAAAAACTAACTTTTACAGTCATTCAGATTTGTCTGTTATGCAGTAATCTTTTCTTCTCTTTGTTGTGTTCTGTTAAAGGCTGAACTGTACGGCAAGCTGTTAGCCGAGAGACAGAAACTGGCCAGCATTAAGGATGTCCCTCCAGCCATTCTGGCCACTAACAAAATTCTCCTGGACATGGCCAAGTTCAGGTATCGTTTAATTTAACACACATGATACAGAGTCGGGGTGCGCAACATAATGTGTATTAATTATCATAATATTGGGCTACACAATGCTTATATAAAAAGCCTTTATGTACATTAATAACGTTAAAGGTTTTGAAGAAAAGTAGTCCAGAGAAACTTTTATTATGGAGAACATGGCATCCCTTTAAAACATTTAGTAGTTTAATCAGAAATTAAGTGCTTTGAATCAGAGCTATTTTAGAGGGATAAAGACTAAACTTAGTCATGAGTAGACTTTGTGAAAACTTATGTGAAAACTTGCACTTTCTTTGAGGTTAGAGGTAGAAAATCTGACTAAAGTTACTGTGAAATTGTCACAATGAACATTCTGAGCATATTGTGGATATCAGAACTTAAGGAACATTTAACAGGCTGCTTAATGAGTTGTTAGGCATAATTAGGTTTTAGTGCAGTATACCAAAAATGTAATATACTCATAGTTTGGAAAGTATTCTTTAAATGTGAAACCTAATTTGCCTAGTTGCAACTAATCAAACTATATATATCTGATACATTTTGGCATATGACACTTTCATGATGCTGCCTTGTCAAAAAATGCCTTGAAGATTATACAGTTTATAGTCAATTTATAACACTGATAATTATGAGAAGTAGGGAAATAATTTGCGTAAATAGAGAAAAATATTGTATTTTTTAAAAAAAACATACAGTTTATACAGTCACTTTAGCACTGATAGCGATGAGAAGATAGATAGACAGATCTTTAGAGGCGCATAGAGCCAGGTATATAGTCAGATTCTAACACTGAGAAATGCTAGAGTGAAGCAGGGTGTTCCGTCAGTTTATGCTGCCTTGTTGAACAGTGCTACCATAGCACAAATCAGCAGACAGCAGAGTCTATCGATGCATGCGATTCTGGAAAAACGCTCTCTTAAAGTTTATACAGCTGCCAGTGTCCCGAGGTAGCACATATTTACAGCCATGCCACTGAATCCCATAACTGTGGAACTGCACATGCGCAGAAGGGCATGGTAGCACAACTCGAAGGGTAGCATGTTTTGACAGAACACCAGACCGGATTACAGTGACGTGGTGCGTTTAATCAGCGTTCATTTTTATGTGCTTCATATTTACTGATTAATTTATCGAAATGTTAATTCAACACCCCTTATATATATATATATATATATATATATATATATATATATTCCTTGATCTGATGTCATGGTTTAATGTCACCCACCCGTATTTGTTGTGTAGCTGATTTTTCCGGTGTGTGTGTGGCAGGCCCTGTACGGTTGATAGGCTAAAGCAGGTGGATGGTGTATCGGAGGCTAAAGCGAACATGTTGGCTTCACTGCTACAGACCATTACTGAGTTCTGCCAGACGCACAGCCTGCAGGTAAAGGTCGCTGCGAGGCTTTTTGATTAGCATTTACATTTGATTTACATTCTGTACCAACAGATGCTGTCATTCTGTTTGTTTTGTTATCAATACGTAAAGGATGCTCTTTATTTGCCCTCCTGAATGGACCTTTTATGTTTGGTAGATCGGGAGATCCCCAGTGATGCTACAGCTATCCGTGCCTGGGAGTCAGAGAGAGTAGTTTTTCTCTCTCTCTGGGTGGGTGGGATGGTACTCGGTCTCTCTCCTGTCACTCCGTGTGATGCTAGCTGGCATGGGCATCTGTTTGCTGATGTTAGGGAATTGTGCACCAGTTATTGGCGAGTCACATGACTGGGGAAAAAAACATGTCTGCCTTCACCCTCCCAGTTTTAGTGATGCCACTAGCTAATGGGTGGAATTGGACAAACATAAATTGGGGAGGAGGGCTAATATACTATCTCTTGTTTTACTCACAGATTATCTGTTTGCTATCGTTCTCTCTCTGTTCCTGCAGGAGGCTGCAGCCACCGGCTCTGCTGCTCCCTGCTACATGCAGCCGTCCAGTACACAGGGAGGAAGAGGCTCGGCCGTGCCTCTATCTGACAGCGTCGCTATATCACACAGATTCTTTCAGACGGAGGGGAAAAGTGTGGTAAAATACAGTAGTGTTTCGCTCATGACTAGCTTCTTATGCTGTGGCTGAACCAAATATGTGGAGGTTTCTAAGGGTTCAAAACCGTCAGCAGTAAACTGTTGCAGGCATGGCCTTAATACAGTAATCTGCAGCTTCTTTTACTGTGATTGAACTGAATATGTTGACTTGGTAACTCCTTAACTCTAGGGTTCCTACGGTTCAACACGATGATTGCCATGAGCAGGTCAAATTCTAAAATCTCCTACTCGGAAATATTGTTTGCTAGTAATGATTTGTGCAAGACAAAATGCTGGAGAAGGAGATAACATTTGTGAAAATGTTTGTTGTGAAAAAATTTGTTAATTTTGGTTGTGTGTGGGAGGGTACCTGTGTGCTTGTCAGAAGAGCTGGACATGATAATTCTTATTATTCGTATAAAACATGATCCCCACCCTTACCACTTTTCACCTCTATCTACAGAAGGGTTCTCTAAAATTCAACACAAATGTATCATTTTAAGAATAAATGGTCCCTAACAGATTTGTGGAGATGAGCTTGTTTAAAGTGTCAAAAGTTAAAAGCAAAACGTTTTTGGGGACAGTATAAACTCTTGGATTTAAGGCCTATTTTAGGACATTTAAGTGTACACTGCTACACAAGGTCTGGTTTTAGGACTATGAGAAATGGAAGTCTGTACCTGTATGTTTTACATTTATATTCCAAAAGCGGAACACACCGATGAATTTTTGTTTTCCTTTTTCACAAATAATTTTTGTCATTTATCTTTTTTTGTTTTGTTTTGTTTTTTACACAGCGACAGGTAGCTGATGCTCGCAGCCTACCTGTGGCAGTGGTGGAGTCCCATTTATTACAGGCTCAAAAGGGCAACCATCCAGTCGACCTGGAGAGAGCTGGACTAACCTCTTCCATTTTCAACACTATCAGCCGTATTGTCTCTTCCTCGCCTCACAACTCAGGTAACATACTGTTGTGTTGCTTTATTCTGGATGACATGCTCAATAGGGATCAGCATTTAGATAATTAGAATATTAGCTCTTTTAAATTAATAATATTGGAGCTTTTTAAGAAATGTAATTTTTGTGTGATGTAGCACAAGAGGTGATCTGTATACCTGCCTGTGGTGATAACTGCTTTAAATTAGTAAATTCTTTTTAGTGGCTTGCAAAAGATTTGTGGACATTTTTCTGTTCCGTATTTTAAATATGAATACACTGTAACAGTACATTTCCAAAGTTAAAATCTAACTTTTTTGCAGGTATTAAACAAACAAAAGAAAGCTCAAATATTTGTACACATATTCAACATTAACACTTTGTAGAGAACCATTTTGCAGCAATAAAAACTGTAATTCTATCATATGATGCTGCCACCACCATGTTTCACCATGGTGTTACCTAATGCTTGGTAAGTATTTATGCTGCGCATTCCTCTTTGAAGTCTGACCAGAAAGTTCTATTTTGGTCTCATCTGACCATAAAATCTTCTACCATGTCCTAACTGGGTCATTCTCTTGCTTTTATGAGGAGCTTTTTAAGGAATGGCTTATTTCTTGCTGTTGTCATGGCTTGTATTATAGAGAGCGTTATTGTATTTGCAAGCCACTGTATGTGATTTAACAAACTATTAGTTCACCAGCAGAATAATTCAGCAGCTTTGCCATTTATTTATTGCTAGAGAGTATCACCTTCTTGTCTATCAGATTTCTCTGCATTGTGTGTTCAATAAAATGAAGGTTCAAGTTTAAAATACCCATACAATGCACATTTTAATACCTTAATACTCATGCATAAAATATGTTAGACTTTGCATTCTTGAAATGTCGTGCACATGTGTCAGAATCAGAAAACACATGTGCTTTGGTACATCTCAGTGCTATAATATGGTTATTAGTATAATTGCACAATTTAGTATACGTTTAATGGCTTAGTATGTATGTAATTAAAGTTGTTGTTTTATTGTGTTTGTTTTTATTCTTAGACCTTAGTGACTTTAAGAGTATTCGTGCCTTGGTGCCTGAGGAAATCAGCACATTTCTACTCAAGCTCTGCATTTGTAAGCTTCAGCGAGAAGGTTTTCCCAAGTCTCTGTCTGATCCACCATCAGTTCAGCATAACATCACCTGGATAGAGCCACAGGTCAGTGCCCCGTGTCCATGCTGATCAGGTTACCTGCTCAGATTAGTGTCTTGCAAGCACTTTAACTTGTTGGTTTTGTTTGTTAGCGTGGCATGTGCACCAGATGATTGTACCAGACTGTTTATATATCTAATATATATCTAAGTGTGTGTGTGTGTATGTATATATATAGACAGATAGATATAGATATGGATATAGAGATACAGAGATATAGATATTTATATAAGCACTGCAAGACAGACCGTCTATGTAATTCTGAAACCTCCAACAGAGGGCAGAAGAATGCCATCTTCTAAAGGTGCTTCTGAAGCTTCCGTCTCCGGAATGTCTGACTCTCTTATCCACTCTCTCTTGTTCTGTTAGCTGTGACTACTGCTGTCTCTATTTGAGCATATTTTATTTGGATGTCTGTTCAGTTTGTATCAGCATAAATTACTTTTATGTACTGATCATGAGAGAATTTTTTTTCTGAGCTGATGGTATAAACCCTGTTGTGATGCACATACCAACATGTAGTCTGTGCATTGGTTCAGTTTATACTATACAATTCAGAAAATGGGCAGAAGAGCTGTACATGCATAGTGCTTCTTAAAGCTCCAATCTCTCAACCTCGCCGCCTCATAAAACCTCCATTAAGACAGGGGAGGGGCAGTAAAGGCGGTGCCTGACATCTGGTGCCTCCTCTCAGACTGATTACTGCAGATCTATTTTCCTGAGCACATTGGTCCAGCAGAGCCTGCTCCAGATGTGCTAACCCCCCCCCTTTTCTCCTAAACTTTGGCCTACTGTTCCAATGGGCAAACAATATGTGATCTGTGCTGAAAGGAGTCAAATATTATAGAAATGTTTTGGAATATTTGCATCTTTCTAATAAGCAGACTATGCATGTGTAAGCTCCATAAACAATTAGTTTCACAAAGTCACAAGCTTTTGCATGCACACTGCCAGTCAAAGGTTATTGCACACCAATAGTTTTTATCCATTTAGTACCTTTTAATCTATTTATTCAATAAACGGTGCATTTGTATTCTTGTTAAGCATTGGAACATTGTTGAGTGAGCAACTGTAAATAATAGGTCAAATAAAACATGTTTTCTTTGTAAAATGTATCTGTGCATGTCTAACATCTTATTAACTGATTGTGCGGTGATGCAGAGTCAAATTCTAGACTGTCTTTAAATGCACTCGTTAATTGTTTAATTCAAATGGCTGTCCCTTAATAGCTCATTAAATATTGAAAACTTTTCTGGAATCCACATTACAAGAAAAAAATACACAATTTTTTTTGTAACATTGCTGTTATGGGTGGGACTGTGTGTGCTTACCTCAGTAAAGTCAAGCCTTGAATAAATTAATCATGTTTTAAAGAATAAATCTGTTACAAAACTATGAAAATATTTATTTAGCATTCAAGCAATGCACAATATAAAATATTTTGATTGGCCCCATTCATGAATAGCCTAAAAGCAAGATGGCTGAAATATTATACAATTAAAAATCTTCTCTCATAAAATAAGTGATTTCAAGAACCTTTTGTTATATTCTGAACGAAGTGCATGAACAAAGTGCATTCAGAACACCACTGGAAAATTTTATTGCCTTTTCAAAAAGGGGGTGTGCTCGAAGGGTCTTGCCTCTTCTGTGCTTCATACTCTGCATGGTGATTGGGATGTTTTGATTTTAAATGATTAATGAATCTCGACATTGAGAAAGTCTTTCTTAGATATATTTTGAAGTGCGCCCACACGGCAGACAGGTTGACTCTAATCCAATCTGGCGTGTGCAGGTTCATTACTGCTTCGGTCGTGTAAAACAAAACAAAAAAGGCCGGTGCATCCCCAACTAAAAATCTGTCTAATAAAGGTATTCACAGGGTGAATGTGCTGTAAATGTATTTGTTAGCAGAAAATATTAGTAAAAGTTAAGTGAGAATATGCAAATGTAGAAAATCTCAGTGTGTGCAAAACTTTTGATTGGCAGGATACATGATTATTTGCAGGAGATTTTATTTTTGGGAAAAATCGCTCTCATTTAATTCAGGCGAAGGTGGTCAAGGTGGATGGTGCCAATACTCGTCTCACCTCAGGGCTTCAGCAACAGCATTCTGAACCAGAGCCAGAGAGCATGGATATGAGTGAGGATGAGCTCTTCAGCGATCTGCCCATGCCTGAGGTGAGCCCTTTTTTTGATGGTCTTATTGATGTTTTTTTGTGGATGCTCCATACCATTCAGTTGCATCAGTTATTAGTTTGTATTAAGGATGCATTATCATTGAATTACTGGCTAATAACCATAGCTGATAACCCTGATACTGACAAACTAATTTTGCTTTTATTTTCCTCACGTTTTCAAATGAGCCTGCTTACTGTAATTTAGGTATTAGGTTTAATGACCATAAGTTAAAACTTAACAATGCTAACTGTTAATGCTCCCTTCCTCATACCTCAGTGACATCAACGGCTCATTAATTTTTTCGCTTGGGTGCGTCGAAAATCAAGCAAATATGTGGTTTTGAAGGGGAAGTATAGTTGAGTAAGCATCGAATCCTACTCACCAGCTTGTTTTTTTTTATTACCTTTCACTTCCGAGGTTTGCAAATTTGTGGCTTTAGATGAACTCAAATATCATCTGCTACCAACAAAATTTGTATAGGTCACTGACCAAAAGATTTGTTAGATTAGTTACAAAGTCTTTAGTTTATTCCTTCTCACTCAGTGCCATGGTTTAATGTAAAGAAAAGTAAAGTGGCCCCTTATGGTCACGCACAAAAAATGTGGCACCATACAATTATATAATATCGATTCAAATACAAGGCTGATTTATCGGTGAAAAATGTATTGACTAACAGTACAGTACATGTATTTGTAATTGCACATGCAGCTCTGAACAGTGTACACTGACATTCTTTGCTTGGTCTTTCTCTGTTTAGGACCTGGGGGTGACGAACAATGGTGCCCAGTGTAATGTTGAGACAGTGAGGACATCTAAACCTGTTTCTTACACCAGCGGAGTGAAGCTGGCCTCCTGGAACCAGGAGAGTCTGGACAAAGACACGCAGGATCTGTTTGGTGACTCACCAGTTAAGGTATTTCTTACAGCTATTCATTGGTTGTCAAAAACATTTAAAAACTATTCGCTTTTAAGATAATGATACTCAATGGCAGCCACTCAAGGTCTCAACAATTAATTGCTAATGAATAATGCACAGCTCCCCCCTGTTGTCTTAATATGTTCTCTTTCTGGTTAGAGTTTGGGTTTTGTTTCAAGTTTAAAGGGCCTTTTCATGTCCTCCCTTTAAAGGACAGCTTTAAAGCGGGCGTGTCGGTGCAACTGTAGCCGAGCTAATGTTGGTCTAATGGCTGGGAGGCGCAAAATGCTTTGTTTATTTGTGACTGGGGCCAATAGGACCTGACCTTTGACCCAGAGCTAATCACAGGTGGCGGGATCGATGGACGCGTGACAGCGAGCCCTAATGGGATGAGTGCTTCGGGGTGGCTTATTTGGGGGAGTGCGTCAGACTTAGGTTTGACCCCTGCCTGCCCTCACACTCACTTTGGCACCACATCTGGGCTTTCAGCTCCTCCTGCCATAAATTTCCTCTGTAGTCTCGAGCTCCTCAATTCATGGTCATAAAAGGAATGTGCATTGTCTGTAGAGATATGCAAACAGTTTTGCTATTTGAATATATTCGCATATAGTAATTGTCTGTCTCATTGTAGAAGTGTGCAAATTATTCCTCGATATTAGTTGTTTTTCCCCTTATGTCTTACTACAATTTGTAGTTTAATGTCAAATAGATCCTAAAATAAAATAAGGGTCAGCCTTTGCTTTTTATTATCTTCTTTGAAAAGATTCTTAATGACATGAGCTCTTTATTCCTAATAGCAGGAAAGTAATAAAACTGAAAAAAGAACAAATAAATAGCACAAAGGTAGGACTTTTAAATGGGTACCATTCTCCTGACAACATAAACACCATCTGTCATGATTCAAAAAGTATCTAACAGATACTGACCTGGACATTTATGGTGATATAAGTGATATTAAGAGGGCATTTATCAACATTCTACTGTACTGCATCGACACAAACCTGTGGATCAATATGCGAGTATTAGGGCCCGTTTCTAAACAGATAAACTCTTCGATCTGCTCCCAGCGGGATCACCAGTGCTGTGGTCACTAAGCAAGATTGAGCGAGACAGAGAGGAAAAAACATGAAGGCCTGAAGGAAATGAAATTTGGAGAGACAGATTATGTGGAATTGTGATGGGTGATAATCCGATGGTAGACGTCCTACATTGATGCAACTCTGTATGTCATTCAGACTCAGACAGGATATTCTGACACAGAGAAGAATGTGTACACACACACATATATGCACACACACACATATATTAGGGCTGCACGATATTAGTAAAACATGTGATATGCGATAATGTTGTTGAGTGTTGTGATGGCGATATCACATGCGATAAGTGAGTAAAAACTAAGCCATTATAGTGTTAATGTTTTCTGCTTTGGATTTGCTGGTAACATAGACTCCAGGCGCTGACTAGTCTATGCAGAAAAAAATGAAATGCAATATTTCAATTCCAACATGTTTTTTTATTTAAGTTTGATTTCACAGACATGTGACTGACTTGAAGTTACATTGTGTCTTTTATTTAAAATTAACTAGTTAATCGCAAATCTGGGCAAAAATGAGTCGCGATAAATCGCAACCCAATATATAATATATAATGAAGTCATCAATTTTACAAAGAAGGCTTCATTTGTTTTTTCCCACCTCTGTCACACTTTTAAAAGCAGTGAGATAAAAACAAAACTTACTTTTGAATAGAAAATGCATAATGTCTTCAAACCTGAAAGAATCTCTGTGTTAAGAAAAAAACGTAGCTTTAAATAACTTGAATTAAAGGACAAAGCCTCTCCCGCCTCTCGCTCCAAACTCCTGCGTCGCAAA
>JBBPDE010000034.1:4086322-4102087 GCA_037974605.1 Nannopetersius ansorgii | reverse complement strand
GTCTCTCCCTGGAGCAACTTAGGGTTAAGGGTCTTGCTCAGGGACCCAGTGGTGGTGCTGAAGGTAGGATTCGAATCGGTGACCTCATGGTCCAGAGGCAAGTATCCTACCCACTGAGCCACCTCCACCTGAACACTGACTGTACATTCTGTTGTATCAGCTTAAAAAAAATTTAACCATCATATTCTTAATAACAAAAAACAATATATGGTCAAAATGTCTTCATGTGTTGGAATATTTTTGCTGGACCGCCTATTCTTAGCTGTACTTCATCTCAATTTTGCTCTGTATTCTTTTAAGCTGACCGTTATAGGTCAAGTGTGACGATAACTCCTGAAGGCATTCAGATCTACCATATTCAAAATTGCGTTTAACAGCATCCTCCTTTATACTTCTGAGTGTTTTCCAAACCTCCTTTGTCTTAAATGATGGCCAGGGAACATATTGATTATAAAGACATAGGATCCTCAAGGGAACAACTCATTTCAAAGCTCCTGACAGATAACAGTGTTAGTTCATTTGGCTGATTGAAGAGTATTGATTTACTATAGCCCCTCGGGGAAACATTACTGAATAGATTGTGGGTCTGTGTGACGCATTGTGAAATGGACTTTAATGACAGATAGGCAGGATATGCAGCACTTTATTGTTGATTTATGAAAACTTATGGGTAAATATAAAATACTATACCTTGCAAAATTCTTCAACTCCCCTCACTTCTTTATATTGTACATTTACGGCATTTATCAGATGCTTTTATCCAAAGCGGCTGCCATTCCCTAATTACAGGGGACAGTCTCCAAGGAGCAACTTGGGGTTAATGGCCTTGTTCAGGAACCCAGTGTGGTGCTGAAGGTAGGATTCGAACCCAGGACCTCTTGGTCCGGAGGCAAGTACCCACTAGGACATCACCACCTTTCATCTATGCTTCTTGTATCTTGTTGTGAATCACCATGTTGTTGCAGAAATATTATTTTATGCCTGTCAAACAATCTTATTTTTGGTGTATTTAGTAGGTTAAAAAAGTGAGAGCAATTTTTTATTGAAACAGATTACCAAGCAACTAAAGATAAAGGAGTTCCAACCACTCAGCATTCAGCAGTAGAACTGGGCGATATGGCCTAAAAATAAAATCTCAGATTTTTTCCACAATAAATCCAATTTTAGATTTTAATCCATTTTCTCCTCCCCTTCTCAAAATCAAACTACAGATGGCAAACAAATGGTTCAAAACAAGTTTTAACTTTTGTTTTGATTTTTGTTCTTTAGGGTTAAAGTCCAATCTAACGTACTTTGGGTCTAAAACTTTTAGCATGTTAATGAATCCTGGCTTTTCCACAGTATGTATGGGCATATTTGCAATATACATGCCAGTGTTTATTGCATTCCACTGTGCCCCATTCTTATCATATGGCACAAGGGCATTAACAGAAAAGTCAACTTCAGAGGCACAAGTCACCGCCCCCCCCCCGGTCATAGAAGAACTTCTAATTAGCTAAAGGAGTCTGGCAGATGTTAATGTTCATGAGTCCACCATCAGATCCTGAAAGCTAACGTCCCCATACTTTTGTCACTCACAGATATGTAATATTGGATCAGTTCCCTTAAGAAATAAAATATAATATTTTATCTTATTTATTTATTAGTATCTACTATAAGGAATTCTGGGAAAATCTGATGATGTTTTAGGTTTCACAGCTTTCATACATCACTGTATATACTGGGGGTCCTCAAATTATGCCACAGATCCGTTACTTCGACAGTGATGTAACCCGAAGTTTGGTGTAAGTCGAAACACACTCTAGCCTAAGTCACGTACTAATCCTAACGCAGTTGTAAAATCATACAAACACAACTAAGCCACAGAGAAAGGAAAACTCCCTCACTCAGAGGCGGCATTACTGCGTACTCTTTCACCGTGCAAAACCAAACTGGTTCGCCCACATAGCCCATAAGTACGAGGCTAACGGTGTAAGTCGAGTGGGAGTGAGTGTTGTAAACTCGAAACAACATATGTCGAGAGTGTTGTAACTCAAGGACCCCCTGTATATATGTGTATACATGTCAAATTACATATTTTGTTTATTTCCAAGTGTAATATAGAAAGAAAATATAAATATACACACTACTGGTCAGAAGTTTTAGACAGGGGGCCAATGTGGGCCAGGGTCCTAGTAGAATTGCTCCTGGCCCCTGTTATGGCCCCTGCACTAAACAGCCAATGATTTAAATATTAATTTCTTATCGCGACATGCACTGGCTCGAAGAACGGAACTAACTCTACATGTGTTCTAGACGGACTGCTTAACACACGCAAGTGCACATACAAATACACACTGAAAAAAAATATACAATTTATGGGATTCTGAGTCCACTCACAGTATGTGAATTTCTTTTTTCTTTCTATTTTCCCCCCTTACTATAGTGAGATGATGACAGTGTGATTTATGTGAATTTCTTTTTTCTACAAAAAAAACTGTTCGTGTTCTAAAACCTTTGACCGATAGATAAATAAATGATTATCGATTATTGAATGGAGTTATTATTGCAATATTGTGACCCCCCTGTAGATATTTAGTGTTTGGAGGTGATTGGACCCAGTCACTGTGTAGCGGGACTGTCAGACCGTTTGCTCAATAATGTTTTCTTTGTTCTGTTACAGGGAATAATATCACTGACACACAAACTCCTTCCAATCCTGCATTAATACTTCAAAGGAATTGAGATTTCGCCATCTTAAAGGCTATTAAACACCAGATAGCCTTTCTTTTCAGTTTCTTATATGCTTGAGTTTACTACCCTTTGAGTAAAATCTAGTTTCAGTAATGAAAAGCTTAATTTAGGTCTGTTTGCTGATTTCTTAAACGACTACTGTGCCTTTTACTAAACCCAATTTCAGTGGGTTTAGCCCTTTAATATACACTATATGGAAGTATAGGGACACCTGACCATTATACCAGCAGAAAATTTTCCACAAAATTTGGGAGTTTCTGTGGGAATTTGAGCCCATTCATTCTGTAGAGCATTTATGAGTTTGCTGACATTGGACAAGAAGGCCTGCCTCACAGTCCCTGTTCCAGTTCACCACAAAGGTGTTGGATGGGGTTGAGGTCAGGGCTCGGTGTGGGACAGTCAAGTTATTCTACACTGAACTCTTCCAGACAACCATGCCTCTATGGAGCTTGCTTTGTGCACTGGGGCACAGTCATGCTGGAATAGAAAAGGTTCTTCCCCAAACTGTGTCCACAACGTTGGAAGCATGGCATTGTCCAGAATGTCTTGGACTGCAGAAGACTTAGGATTAAGCCCTTTACTGGAAGTAAGGGGCCTAGCCTAAAGCCTGAAAAACAGGCATGTCCCAATACTTTTGTCCACATAGTTCTTTATGAATAGGTTAATTTTAACAAGCTTGGCATTATGACCGTCTTTCTTTTTGCCATGTTACTCTCCCCTAACAACAGGGCAGTCCTGCATCAGGGTAGGTCTGTATCCACATGTATTTACTCCAAGTAGACCAGAGAAATAAGGGTTAACCTAGAACATGTAAGTGGATAAACATTTATTGGATCAATTTCATTTCATGTGAAGAAGCTGTATATCAAATTGAATGAATCTAATTTTGAGAACACATTCAGTAAACTGAGCACCCTGAATGTTTGCTGAGCTGGTGTTCAGCCTTTCAGGAGCATAAATACCTGTTTTATCTCATCCTTTTTTTAAATACATGCTTGAAACCATGTAGAATGATCTCTTTTTAATAGACTGTCAGGCATGATGGAATGAGATAAACAAAGAAATTGCACAAGGAAGCCACTCTCTTTGAAGGTCTCTTGCTTTGCGAGGACTTTTCTGTGTAATTTGGTGGAGTGGTGAGGTAGTACTCCCCTCTAAGAGGCTCTCCATCAATTTCTCATCGTGTTAAAGGGTTAAATCATTTACTAATGGAAAAGTAAGAACCTAACCTGGCCAGTGTATCGGGAACTATTATGGACTGAGCACTCTTGACCTAGAAACCCTTGTGTGGCACATCTCGAAGTCTCGACATAGCCTTCGGAAATTTGAGTGTGGTTAGGCATTTTAGGACCTCCGGGTTCACACGTTTACTTCTCAGTAACATTCCCAGTCTGTGGGGGTACAGTAAGAAAGTGGGCTTTGTTTTTATCACTCGAGATCAGAATCTTTCTAGAGCAGCCATCACACAGAAAAGCATTGAGTGGTCATGTGTTGTCCTGTGTTTAACCTCATAGGTCAAAGACATTTAAGGCATTTTCCAAGTATATTAGCATGTTATTGTCAGATACATCCAAAATGCAAGAATCTGCAAATTATTTTAATGAGTAAAGGCAATATTTTTCCTGATCTGTTTCATACGTTTAATACATAAATGTTTATAAAGTGACCCCATAGTGGTGCAGTGGGCAGCGCTGTTGCCTCACACCTCCAGGTTTGGAGGTTCAAATCCGAGTCCGGGTGTGTGTGTGTGTGTGTGTGTGTGTGTGTGTGTGTGTGTGTGTGTGTGTGTGTGTGTGTGTGTGTGTGTGTGTTATAAAATATATACACTGATCAGTCACAACATTAAATCCTCCTGGCCAGTACTGTGCCTCAGTACCTGCCCTCAGGCTGTCAAAAGAGATCTGACCTCTGCAGGCATGGACTCCCCAAGACCTGTGAAGGAATCCTTTGGTTTCTGGCACCAAGACATTATCAGCAGGTCTTTAACTGAGGCAGCTGGTGGCCTGCCCCTGTGATCAGAAGGTTGTGAGTTTGTATCCCAGTACTGAGGTACTGAGCAAGGTACTGTCCCCTCGCACTGCTCCCTGCGCGTTATAACGGTGGCTGCCCACTTCTTCACTTGGTGAGTGGGTTAAATTCAGAGAACTTCACGCTGGTCACACTGTGTGTTGTGACATGACAAATGGATGCTTTACACTTCGCTAAACTCATTCTTTGTTCAGAACATCCCACATATGCTTGATGGAATTGAGACTTGAGGAATTTGCATCTTGGGAACACCCCACAAGACCTGTGTGATGTTTTGACCCAGTCAACTATCACAAATTGGCTCTTGTCAAAGTAGCTTAGACCCTTAAGCTTGCTCAATTTTCTTGCTTCCTAAACATCAACTTCATGAACTGAGAGTTTGCTTGTTGTCTGAAAAAATCCCACCACTTCTCAGCTACCATGGTAACAAGATAATCAAGTTCGCCTGTCGGTGGATGTGTTCTATTAGGTGATACACTTTCTTTCCATTATTTTTTAAGTATTTAAGCCAGTACTAATATTCACATATCATTCCCAGATCCTCACACCTGACCCCACAAGATTATTTATCTAGAAGCCTGAGGTGCACAATGTGGACAAAAATATTTTGGCTTGGCCCCTTCCTTCCAGTGAAGAGCAAATCTTAATGCTTCAGCAGACCTTTTGGACATGTTGGACAACGCCACAAGGCGAGCTCCATAAACACATGGCTGGATGAGTTTAGTGTGGAAGAACTTGACTGGCCCGCACAGAGTCCTGACCTCAACCCCTTCCAACACCTTTGGGATGAACTGGAACGGGGATTGCAATCCAGACCTTCTCGTCAAACATAAGTGTCTAGCCTCATAAATCCTCAACAGAATGAATGGGCACAAATTCCCCACAGAAACTCCAAAATCTTACGGAAAGCCTTCCAAGAAGAGCGGAAGCTGTTCTAGCTGCAATGGAGGGGGGGGCAACTCCATATTAAAGTCGATGTATTTGTATGCATGTCGCTGTTGGTGTAATGGTCGGGTGTCCCAATACTTTTATTGTGTGTCAAATGTACCAAAATGCTGTGATGTGATATGGGTATGATAATAGCAACGATACACTTGTTATGCAGTTAATCTGCAGACTTCCGAAGAGAAATTCATCTTCTTGATTCAATGCTCTGCCATTGTTGCACTTTTTCCTTTAAGTAGCCCTCTTTTTGTCTCATTATTGAGCACATCGTGCACATTCCTCACTGTTGTTCTGGATGTGGTGGGAATGTGATGGTGAATTCCTCAGTGTGAGTGAATTTGAGAGTGAATGAGGCTTGACTGATGAGAGCAGCAGATGCGGCGAGGAGGGAATGGGTTGGACTCCAAGGTAAAAGCGTCACTGTACAGGAGGTGCTTTGCTCTAGAATGGAATGATGGTGATGAATGAGAGCTCATAATACCACCAGGACAGTTTCTGCTCGAACACAAGCTCCCCTTTGTGTTTCCACAGGATTCGAGCCTCATTCCTCCTACTGAGAGCACCTGTCAGGGTGTTAAATTGGGGCACAAACTGCTGTAATAAGAAGACATTTTTCTTTGAGCCAGCATTTCATGACCCTGGCATAGTGAAGCAATGTCTGTTATTGCTGTTTAACAGCCTCAATTATATCCATAACTTCTATATCTATAAAAACATAGTTTTTTTTAACTTTTCGTAAAAGACTTCGAACTTCGATGCTGTAGTTAGATCACACTTCAGGTGTAACTTTGGGCAAAATATATGGTATTTATTATAAGTAAACAAACAAACATGAACAAAGCCCATATTGTACTTTTCTATAATTAATTTCCCCCCTTAGGGCCCTTTTAAGACATTTGCATGGGTTAATTTACTAAAACAGTCATAATTTATTTTACTTTACCATTTTCTAGCTTCTCTTTATCTCTTAGAATTAGACTGGCTGTGTTTGGTGCTATGCATTAAAGACTGATACACAAAAAATGAGTTCTGTTCTAATTGGCAGCCCTGTATTGTGCCTTGTTCAAAAAGCACTCAAGGCTAAAACACTATGATTTATAGGAATAAACTGGTGTAGACTGAATAGATGTAAATGCATTGGTTTTAGTCACATTATGAAAATGCTGAATTCAAAATGAGCTGCTTTGATGACAAAATTGCTGTGCTATATTAAAGCTTTATATTTTATAAAAGCAAAGAAAGTTTGGACACACAATTTTAAATCATCTGTCTATCAAAAACTAATGATTTCATATTAGAACTTAAATATATTTTTGCTTAAGCTTGTCTATTTGCTATTTGTTGCAGGAGTATCAGACATGAGAAAGCAAATAAAAAATCAAATACCAATAAGAACAAGGGCATATTGTAATGTGACCATCCTGGACCTCACACCTTTATGGTAATTTTCAAGAAATAAATGTGATTCAGAAATGTAATAATTCAGACCAATCTGTGTCTCTGTAATACAAGACATGTAGCAATCACTATATAATTGCATACAGGGCTGTCTTGCTATAAGCTGAAATGAAATGAAAGTAGCGTGAGTGGGATATGTAGCCCCTCGCACCATTAGTCATTGCCATAGTTCCTGTTCTGCTTGCACACCATGAATCAAAATGCATTTAACCAAAAATAAAACACTAATCTGCAAATCCATCCTTAAGATATCAGAAAACATGAAGCAGCACAGACCAAAGCCTTTATGTTGAAAAAGTGCTCAGTGGCATGTACAGTAGACACACCTGTCTCGATCTGGCACGTGCCCACTCCACACAGCCCTCCCCGCACTCCCTCAGCTGCTAGAGACAACTGCAGGAGCCGAGGATCAGGCTTCCCCTCTCAATGCCCACTCTGCTCCGCTATAAGAAGTCCATTGTTGTTACACTCTTCATATTTCAGGAGTTTTATGTCCTGAAATTTCCCGTTGTAAAAAGCCAAGGCACTCGGATAACTGTTAGTTTGTCCTAGGGAAACCCCTGCAGAATGGCATTGTTGGCAGTGAAATATAGCCAGGCTTTATGGAGCTTAGGCCTCCAGATGATGGAGCGCGAGGAAACATGGCTGATTGAGAGGAGTAGTGTTGAGTTGGCTGTTATTCAGGCCGTTTCGTCTTACAGTTTGAGAAATCGTTGGGGATTTCACATTGTTAACCCTTTGAACCGTGGCTGCGTTCTTCAGTTATAAAACCAAAATATATATTATTCACTATTCACAGACTGCTATAGAATTAGAAAAACTGATGAGCCCCCAATACTTTAGACTAGGCTAGTTATAAAAAATAAGCCTTTCTGTTACTTTCATGCTTTCAGACTTACAATAGTAGAGCATTTCTAAACTCCTGAGCACCCACACACCTGTTTCATCATGAAACCAGCCAAATCTCAAACCCTATATATGGGGTTGGTAGGCGAGGAGAGCATTACTGTCCTCAAGATGGCTCTCCCCATCTCCCCTTAATTCAGTGAGATGCTTACAAGCACAAGTGTCTATTAGATGACACGACAGACATGACAGTGTTCTCCTCCAAGCACTGTCCAGCACTGTTGCATTAGCATCTGTTCAAAAAATGTCGTAGCTTTGACTGTATATGTTGGGTGATTATGGGGTCTTAGCCAGTGGATGGAACTGGTCATGACTAAAATTATATATCTCTGCATTCTCTACATTCTTATTTTTAAGTGTGTGTAGGTGTGAAGTGGCCATTTGTCACGTGTGAACACACCACAACACGGCAGACAATTGTTCTCTGCATTTAACCCAGTCACCAAGTGAAGCAGTGGGCAGCCACCAGTGCGGCTGCCGGGGAGCAGTGTGTGGAGACGATACTTTTCTCAAGGGTGCTTCAGTGGTGCCATGGGCAGTAATGGAATTCAAACCCATGGTCTCCCGATCACACGGACAGATCCCTAACCACCACGTCACCGGCTGCCTCAATGCAATATTTACTCACTATTGTCAAATATCTATAAACCATACTTTTCTGTGCTCTGTGCACTGAGCACCATCACTGATCCTGTGCTTTGTCTGCTTGTGCTCCAGCACAGACAGCGCCCAAAGACCTTTAGCAGAAGTGCTCCTAATCTGGCCATAATCCCCAGGCAGCTGTTTTGTGTAGTAGGAAGGATCGGCTTGTCCTGTGTTTTTCAGAGTCAACGGACATAAAACATGAAACAAGTTGGCACGCACACGTACGGCAGCTGCCGGTGAACACTGAGCCGTGCCCAACGCGCTGCAGATGTTGCTCTGTTCTCTCCTCCACTCCTCTTCCTCTGCTTGCTTTGGAAAGAATGCACTTATCAGCCGTTCCACTGAAAAGATCCAGGTGTTGTGCCCTGCCCTCCTGAGTGTAATGTGTTTTTGGATGTAGGTTGTATGCATTTTCTTTAAAGAGAAATTTTTTTTTTTGTAAACTGAGAGTGTAGACATTGTTTTAAAACATACAGCAACAGTTCATACAGTACATGCAAGGAAACTAAGCCTACAGTCTCCTTTGAATATTTCACAGTGGGGACATCATAACCACGAAAACGTTTGCAATATGACCCATTTGACCTGCAGCTATGTAGCCCATTTGTTTGGGTTGGAGTGATAAGGAGTGTTGTTCCATGGACAGGCTCTGGTACAGACGATGGAGTAAAAGGTTGAGAGTACAGGGGGTCCTCGAGTTCCACCACAGTGATGGAACCCAAATTTTGGTGTAAGTCGAAACACTCTAGCCTAAATCACAGTTGTAAAATCATACAAACACAACTAAGCCACAGAGAAAGGAAAAGGAAAACTCGATCACTCATACGCCACATTACTGCGTATTCTTCCGCCGCAACTAGTTCAAACATGTCGTCCGTAATTACGAGTGGGATTGAACACTGTAAAATCGAAACCTCATATTTCGAGACTCTTATAACTCTAGGACCCCCTGTAAACAGCCTACTGTCGGAAAGCAAATATATCATTTCAGCCTTAAAACACATCCACACATCTGAAATGGTTTACTTTTTCTGTCTTGTACAAGACACAATAGAAGGCAGCCAATCAGAGCAGAGATGATGTGTGTGTAGGCTTTAAATGCACTAAAACAAAAAACTGCTTCTTAAGTCTAAGGACTAAACAAAGGTTGAAAAAGGGTCATGTATAATGAATTATTCATTTGAATTTCTATGTGAACTTCAGAGAAAACTACAAGAGAAATGTAAATGGGGCCCTTTAAGAGGGCATTTATTGTGGAGTTGGTACTTGCATACAAAGTACATCAGATGCAACTGGAGACCTATTTGTTATAAAAATGACTGTATATAGAATCCTCTCTGTATTTTTATTTTTGTTGTTTTGTTATTTTTATGTTGAAATAGGACCTTTCTATTTTAGAAATAAATAGGAGCATATTAATGTTTGACCTTAGTCTGATCCTACAGTTAGAGCCTCCCAGTGAACTGAAGAGAGTAAAAGCATGTCATGAGAACCAGGCCAAGTCATTAAATGCTTGTTCCTCCTTTTATTGCTCAATTCATTAAAAGCCCAGTGCTCTGACATCTCAGTAACCTCACCCGATAGTAAGGACAATGTGTAAACTAGACCTGTGTATATGTGTCTATGGTCATAATTGTGATGTACTGATCCAATCTGCTCAATTGGTACCAGCACTGTTTTAAACAGATGGAATATTTGTTAGTTTTCACCGTTGCACATGCATCCTTTAGAACAAAAATATATATATTTTTTATTTGAACAAAACCTTGTGTCTCTACTTTTGTTGTTTTTTTACGTTGTTTATTTTTCATGAATATTAATATAACATGAATATTTAAAAATTACTTTTTTCACTCAAATATGTCAACACTTTACCAACCATCACCCACAAGTGTAGTCATGTGTAAAAGGATGCTCTGTTTCTTTTTTGGGCCATATGTGCCACATGTCTGTATATTAAAGAAGCTTGAAAGAAGCAGCTTGAATGACTTGAACCACATTTAATGTCAGTTGCACAGTTGATTGAGCCTTTAAATCAGCATCTTGTTCTGCATATCGGGGAACTTTTGCAGGCTTCAGGGGCTGCTGGCATATTTCCAGGTCAGTAGTTGTCATGCAAAGGCAACCGAGTGAGTGACCCGACCCTGTTTTGACAGATGAGGCTTTGAGAATGCTGTTAGTGTGAAACAGGCTGCTCCTTCCTCAGTGTGGAGGCCTACCTGACCAGCTCCTTTTGGTTTCTGCTACTGTAGCTGGGTACATTGTATCATGCAGTGCATGCACTTCCAGTAACAGGACGCCTGAGTACATTCCAGATCAGATAATGCAAAAATGTAGAGCTCAGTTATACAAATGTCTGAGGCTGCATGAAAACCTATCATGAGTCTTATCTTTTAGTGACTGTGGCTCTGAATTAACTCATTGTCTCTGTTCTGTAAGATGCCCTTGTTTTTAGTAACAAGCCAAAGTATGATCTCCATATAGTGGGATACCGAATGATCTTGTGGATACTTAATGTCACATCTGTTGGCTCGGCGTTAAGTATGCATTTAACTCCTCAGTGCCCCCATTGGTTCCTTACTTCTAAACCTTAAGCATACCTTAGGCAATTTGCATTGTTTTCCCAAGTAATTACAGAGACTTATTATAAGCCTGAGGATGTAATAGGCCTGGGAATTTAAGGGGTTAACCCATGGGTCACTAGCAACCCATGACCTATTCTCCCCCAAACTTGTCTGTTCTTTAAGAACAAACAAAATATTACAGTCTATTGTATTAGAATATTTTCATTATCTATACTGTATAGTTGTTACAGTTGTATGCTATAATCATGGTTTGTAGATCACTTTATGTTAGAAATAAGTGCTGGATTGCGGAATGACCGAAGGATTAAGGTGATTTAAGGCAAGTTTTTTTAATGTCCAAATGTTCCTTCTTTAATTTGGAGCTGGAGCTAACGCCCCTAACAAACAGTAGGCCCCTAACAAATGTTTGCATGGTTTAGGACAGCTTTGTAAAAAGCTGGTGTTGTGTTAAAGGCTGTCTGTAGCAGTGAGGTTTTGTTAATTTATAACTCATAGTAAGTCATATTGTGTCCTAAACCACATTCACAAGTCTGTTATACATTAATGAGGTGTTGGGTGCAGTTTTGTTTTGGAGAAGTTTTGGCAATATATTTTTATTTAAAGGATTTGGAATATTTGGTTTGCTGATTGTCTACTTCTGTGTGGAAATTTTCTGAAATTGGATTTACACAGACCTATTTCTTTAAAGAGGAAATCTTGCTGTATGATACTGTGCCCAGTGACCCAAATTATCAACCTCTAGATAAGATTACTGCACAGTGTGTACCTGTGAGACGCCCTTTTTAGCTCATATGAATGAATGAGCCCTAGGGATGATGCTGTTTAGTTACAAATACAGTATCCATTACAGTGCATACGCTTTTACAGTGATGAAGATACATTTCTATGCAATTTTGCATACAATGGAAGGATTGCCCTCTAGTGGAGGCACTATGGCTGTGGAGAGAGTGCGTCCAGGGCATCTGTATTAAAGTACATTTAAATTCCCCATGTATTTTGATGGAATTAGGGAATCAGGTGATATTTTCAACACTTTTCATTGAAACCTTTCCTTTTCTTAGTTTCACCATAACAATAATGGGTTGGATGGTGGGTGCCTTTATGAAAATAACATTGAAAATATTTTCAATGAAAACAATAAATTGAAAAGTAGTTTGAAATAGTCATATTTAACACTAAACATAGTTATTGGTGCAGCATGACTTAACATCCTGATTGAGGCTTAAACACGTATGTGTTACTGCGGTATATTAGTGTATTAATCGGGACTTAGCCACCGTAATAACACAGAATCAGATTGTGCTAATCCCTAATCCCTCAGGCTCATGGATATGGAAGTTGTCATGTTTCTATAAGAGCTAGTCTCTTGCAGGAGAGGCCTCTAAGGGTCCTACCATAATGCTGAAAGCACAGAGCAGTTCTTCAGGTTGAAGTTGGCACCCAAACAGCATCTCCATCAACGGCATTAGTAATTATTTTACAGATGTTAAATATCAAAGGGAGCTTTAGAGGCATTGAACTTTTCAGATGTCTGGTTCCTATCACCACCACTGTGAACAATTCTATATGGAGTGTCTCTAAAATGTTCCATATCAGACCACACTGAATGACTGAGTTTATATATTAAGCCATTGACTTTTGCAGGAATTAAAAAAATGAGTGATTTTTTCCTTTAAGCAGAATTTGCTTAACATTTAAAGGGAATCACATTACTATGTATTATAACAGCATTTGAAATATTGTACCACTTCCAGCATCATAAATTGAGTTGTTGATCCTCCAAATTGGGGAACTCAGTCCTGTTTACTGTTATTTGCAGAAATACTTGTGAACTGAGCTTTCAGTGTACTAAATACACTAACACTCATAAGGGCACTTTTAATGTATAAGGACATAGTGGTGGTTTCTTTTGAGTATTAGAATATAGTCGTGGTATCTTTAGGCAGTAGCTGCATGTACATATGCATTCGAAGGTGGTTATGTGACATTAGTATCTATTGACTTGAAAAAGTTTTTGTACTTTTATCATTTGTACTACAATCCTGACTGATTCAGTCAGTGCCCTTTCATCCTTTGGAGGCTTTGATTCTGAGTCTGTCTGTTAGCTGTTCTGTTAGACTACACAACTGCTTTAAAAAAGAAGACCCTGAGTTTGAGGAGGATGATTTCTGTGAGCCGGGATGGAGCTGAGCTTATGGATGTGCGGTAAATGGGACGGGGTCAGAGACGAGAGGGGGCAGGAAGAGGGTGATTTAAACAGATCAATAAAGAGCACATCACTGACGCTCACCACATGCACTTATACGGCGACAGCAGAGAATCACTCAGCCAGGCTGTAGACTGTGTGTGTGTATGTGTGAGAGACAGTGACATAGAGGGTGATTGTGACAGGGAGGATAATGATTTTGCAGCAGTATGTGGAATAGTTCCACGCCAGCCAGCTGCCAGTTTTCAGTCCTGTTTCTGGTCAGCGTCCTTTGACAGGCATTATGTTCATGGAAAATCTCTTGTCACTCATCAGTATGTACAGTGCTTTTGGAATATTCGAGGCTGTGTATCATTATTTTTTCTCTAAATATCTCAAATACATTTCAAAAGTGTTGCATTTCCTTGACATAAATATAAAAAGTGAGCAGTGTGAAATTCTTTCACTGCATTTAACCCATTCACCAGTGAAGCAGTGGGCAACCGATAGTGGCATTAGGTGGGGACAGTACTTTGCTCAAGGGTACCTCAGTGGTGCCGCAAAGAGTCCTGGGATTCTAACTCACAACCGTCTGATCGCGTGACAACTCCCTAACCACCATGACCCCAGTTGCCCCTATATGATGTAATCAAAGAGTGAAGACCAATATGCTGTCTAGCAAATGTATTATCCAGTTATACTCACAAAATTCAAATGAATATGTGACAAAAAAAATATGTGATTAGCTGACAAGAGCAAGCCTTTTTTACTAGGCTTGTCACGATACTGAAATTTCAAACTCGATACCGATACTGAGGATGGTACTTGCTCAGGGGCCGTCGCACCATTCTCTGCGAATGAGAGCCTTGTTCAATAGGTCTCGGATAGCTGAAAAACTCCCCAAGTCAATCCAAAAGACTGGCTTTAAGTAAATGAAATATATCACAGTAATGAACATTTACACAAAAGGTTTAGGTCCCCTTTGTTTTTCTGCATGTGAAGCTGAGACAAACCTGAACATGGAGAAAACAGGCCAACAGGTTAATCTGATTCATACAGGATATAAGATGTGACATTTGTAATTCCATATGAATGAACTTCACCCTGGAATCCCTCGCCAGATCAGTCCAGAACCAGGTCAATTCAACATCAGTTTGACTTTGCGTTTACTAAAACAGCTAAATTACAGATTTAGCAGATTTTACTCAAAGATTTTACTTAATCCTGTCCAAACAACAGCAGTAATAATAATAATAATAATAATAATAATAATAATAATAATAATAATAATACAAATTAAATGTATTTGTTTGCCAATAAATAATTTATTGACCAACCAGTATTGTGTATGCATAACTAAAATACATCCCTGAGGCACTTTATTATTTTTTTTAATGCTTTTCTGAAGCTGCAAGTGTGTGCTCTCTGCAGCTACATGCTGAGTTCTGTGTGGAAAGTGAGTCATGTGATGAACTGCAGCCAGTTTGATCTTATCCAGCAGAGTGCAGTCAATAACAGTGAATGAAATGCTATCTGGAATGCCTTTGATTCTGTAGTAGATCAATGAAAAGCACTGCATGTTCATGTTCATTGATAGAAAGGGGTTTCACTGAGACAAGGTAATGTGAGCTGCCACTTACGGGTCTTTCTGGAGACTAAACACAAAGCCAGTGGAACTGAAACTGACATGGAAGCCTTGTGCAGGGGATGCTGTGCGTTGCAGGCGTTCAGTATAGACAGATATACTTTATTACATGTCTTTTTGACAGCTAAAGAGGGCCTATTTAAACAACTAGCAGGCTGACTGCTTCAGAGTAGGCTTGTGCTCATGCCTTGCTGTTCTGAGCCCCATTCCTGTTTCAGTACTGATTGTTATTTATATTTAAATGAGTTTAGGGCTATTCAGTAAAAATAATGAACACTTGATAATCTGTGTGCAGAAGATGTGGCATCAAGTTAATAACAGTTGTGTACTTTCACAACATGGGTTTTCCCTTGTGGTCTTGGTGGGGCTTGGTCTTATGATTTGGAATTGGGCCGCAGATGCACTGTGTGTGTGTGTGTGTGTGGTTGTGAATAGAAGGTGTGTACAGCATTCTACAGCAGGACCGGCGTGTGGCAGCCTAATGTGTGCATGTGTGTGGGCTGTGTGTGTGTGTGGACTGCCCACAAGAAAAATGTGTGTGGTTGATAGATCAATTACTGTGTGTGTTTGTGTGTGTGTGTGTGTGTGTGTGTGTGTGTGTGTGTGTGTGTGTGTGTGTGTGTGTGTGTGTTTGT
>JBBPDE010000034.1:4068453-4086222 GCA_037974605.1 Nannopetersius ansorgii | reverse complement strand
TTGTGTGTGTTATGTTGTGTGTGTGTGTATCGTGTGTTTGTGATTGTGTGTGTGCTCGTGTTATGGTGTTTGTGTGTGTTATGGTGTTTGTGTGTTTTATGGTGGGTGTGTGTATATCGTGTGTGCGCGCTCGTGTTATGGTGTGTGTGCGTGCACGCGTGTTATGGTGGGTGTGTGTTATGGTGGGTGTGTGTATCGTGTGTGTGTGTATTGTGTGTGTGTGTGTGTGTGTGTGTTTGTGTGTGTGAGCATGCATGAATGTACACCCCATTAGAGTTAGGGCTGGCTTCTTTGGCTGCGGGGCAGCAGTGGGCTGTGTGCTCTGAGAGGGAGTCTTCTGTTGAGATAAATGGATGGTGACAGCTGCTGCAAGGCTTGTCCCTCCAAGGCACACAAGCAGCCATTGTGTTTATCATGGGCTCTTCTGTCAGCGGGTTTCAGCACTCCGGGCAAGGCTGCAACCTGTGGTATTCTGGAAGAGAACTGCTTCTCTCTGTTATGCCCACATAAAAAAAACAACTTCAGTGCTGAGGTGGGCAATATTTTACGATGCTGTTTATTATTATCATGGCTTATCATTAGACCTGTCACAGTTATTGCATGGTGCAGCTGTGTGGTCTAGTGGTTAGGGCACAGAAGGTTGTGGATTCACATCCCAGGACAGCTAGTGTCATCACCAAGGTTCCATTGAGCAAAGTACCGTCCCCGCACTCTGGTCCCCAGGCACCCCTCGATGGTGGCAGCCCCCTGCTTCACTCGATGAATGGGTTAAATGCAGAGAAAGAGCTTCATATTGGTATGTGCTTTGGCTTTATGTGTGACTATAAGGCAGCGTTAATCAAACTTATTTGTCCTTGGGACCAGTCAAGTCAGGCTTTAGGGCTGCAGGACCTTGCACATATGCAGCCCCCCCCCGCAGGAATTATTCACCCACAGGAATTATTTGTCACAAAAAAATGTAAATCAACATTTTAATGTGAAGGGTGTGTCTGCTTTCTCGCCACTAACCGGTCGAAACGAGGAAGACACGCTGACAGAGACACTCGGAGCCTGTTTCTGTCCTTTGTTTTCATGGCTCTCATAACGCGTGTGTGTGTCCATGAAAAGTTTGGAGTGAATGGGCGGAACGCCGATCATTCTAGAATGCTGAAACAAGGGGCGGGCCGTGAAGTCGAGGGGGCGGGGCGGGGCAGTGACAGCATGGCTGAGATCAGACCTGATCTGACTGAATTTTGATTGGTGCAGAAGGGAGCCTCTGCGGACCGGCAGGAACTGTCTCACGGACCGACACCGGTCCGCGGCCCATAGTTTGAGAAACGCTGCAATAAGGGACCACTTTACTTTAACTTTTATTTTTGTCTGATTGCAGTTATTTTGGCATATCACAGTGGTTTTGGCTTACATCATTTTGATGTTTGCGAGTTGGGTTGAGACAGTGAATATTCAAATAAATGCAGGAAAGCAGAGAACATCTTTTGGGACTCATGCATGCCTCCATCAATATTACCACAGACTGGTGCTGTAACACCTTTAGAGGACAGTGATGTTTTTTTATTGGAGTTTGAGCTGCATCTGCCTTCAGATTTTCTCATACCTACGCTTAACAGCGGTATTATATTCAAAAAAGTCAATGTTCTGTCACCTCAAACATAGCAAACTTTGGTACAAGTTTATTGTTTTAAGTTAAAAAACTGCCCAAGACATGGAAGACCTCATTCACCAGCAGGCTAGACTATGCCTTCCCTAAAAAAATCATTTAACAGCTGCTGCTCCTCCAAAATGCTGCTGGCAAAATACTAACCAAGCCAGAGAGGCCTGAACCAAACACAAATCCTTCAACTGGCTCATGTTCAGCTACAGAATAGGTTTTAAAATGCTGTCACTTGCCCACAAATCTCTAGATAGACTAGGATATCATTCTATTGATGGTATGCCAGAATACAACAGTCCTAATAGACCATTACTAGAGTCTGGTCATGTAACAGCACATAGAACCAGAACTAAACATGTCACCAGGAATAATCTCCTAAGAGATCCATTCGATCCCAGATCCTAGTCATTTTCAAAAACTCACTGAAAGCATGTCTGTTCACCTGTGCCACCTGTTCACCTAAATTCCTGAAGCTATCACACTTCTTCAGCCCTGTTACTTCCCAGTGGCCTCTTTGAATTAAAGTGCTATAAAAGTAAACTCATCTCACATGGTAATACAGTGAGAGGAAAACAGACAATTTTGTGTTTGTTATTTAGTATTGACTATATGGACATATATTGATATGGATAAGGTATTTGTATGCATAACCGGTAGAGACTTCAATGACATTGCATTCAGACTTTGCAGATATAACTGCTTTCCCTCTTCTCATTTCACTCAGAGTGCTTGCCTCAAGAGTTTGGACAGTTTCTGTGGGAATTTGTGCCAATTCATTCTGTAGAGCACTTATGCAGTCAGGCATTAATGTTGGAAGAGAAGTTCTGGCTAACAATCTCCATTCCAGTTCGTCCCAAAGGTGTTTGATGGGGTTGAGATCAGGGCTTTGTCAAGACTTTGTCAAGCTTTGTCAACTTGCCAGTCAAGTTCCTCCACACCAAACTCATCCAGCCATGTGTTTATAGAGCTTGCTTTGTGCACTGGGACACAGTCATGCTGGAATAGAAAAGTTGGAAGCATGACGTTGTACAAAATGTCTTGATCTGCTGAAGCATTAGGATTGGCCTTCACTGGAAGTAAGGGGCCTAGCCCAAACCCTGGAAAACAGATGTGTCCCAATACTTCAGTTCATATAGTGTATTTAAACAGTGTACATATTCTGAGAGGTGAAATATTGTGGATCGTGTATTAAGAAAATGTATTTAAGTCTTTCAGGTCACTTAGCTTGCCCACTTTAGTTTAGTGATTTATATAATCCTGCAAATTTTAGCTCCAACCCTCTTTGACCTGAGCTTGCCCTTTTAATTGACTGGTCCACAATCAGTTGACTGGGGTACGCTAGAATTTATTTGGAAGTGAAACCTGATCGCAGATTTAGTGTATGTGCACATTCTGTTCTCTAGATGGCAGCATCAAACTCAACCATAAGCCTCACCTGCTTCCCTTAATATTGTAGATGCTGAGACAAAACTGCATTTTTTTCCAGGTGAAATGGCACTACTTTTAAGTATGTTTTTGTGCTATAATTACACTGAATGAACTATTCCATTCTTACCCAGAGGGTAGTATCTTGGTTTGCACACACATGCAGCCACCTTCCCTCTGTTCTATGTGCACCAGTCACTTTTTGACCCAAGGCATGTGCAGAACCGTCACTGATTCTGGCTGGAAGAGGCAGGACACATGTTCGAATGGCCGGCGGTGGACATCAACAGGAAATGTTGAACAGCCCCTCTCAACTCGCCATGTAAACAGTGATCTCACCACAGCTCGATTAGGCTTTCCATCAGGCCTACTCACCTAGATAAGCCTCTTCCTGACAGAACAGCCCCACTCACACCACTGTAAACCAATTCATGATGTTGAACTCCATTATCTGCCCAGCCGTCAGCCCGTTCACTTTTCTCCATGTTTGGTTTGGATGTTCTAGCACTTTTTGTCCATCTCGTCGAAGAAGCTCCCCTGTTGTCTTTTTCCTACAGGTTTGTTCAGACCGTTCCAAAAGTTTACTCTTCAGATATTTTCAGCGTTATATCAGAGGTGTAGTTTCTTTAGGGTGTTTTTATCGCTCGTAAAAAAAAATTCAAGTAGCACTTTGATAGGATGTGACCCTTAGTGACTCAAACCATGGATTGATTACAGTTCCATTAAAAAATTTGCACTGGAAGGTTTTAATGTAAAACCACTCTGTGTAAAAGACAGCTCTGATGGCCCAATCTGGAATTTGCTCCATTTGTCGTCATACAGGGAAAGGTTCCTTTCCCTTTCTCATGCTTTGACCGGGCATAGAATTTGGCCCCTCTCCCCTAAAAAATTAGCAACACTGGCTGTCAATGTGATGTGTGAGAGACCATCATGGCTTGCAAACAAGCGAAGCATGGCAAATGAGCATTAATGTATTTTTTTAGTTCCTTCATGCAAAGGAAGGCCTACCATGGCCGCAAGTTGGCCCCTCCTCCACCCTCCACCTTGCTCCGCCTCTCTCCTCCTCATTATCATTTAAAGCTACAGACACAGAAATGACACGTCCCAGGGAAATCTCATTGTGGGACTGACTCAAAGTGACTGTAATTCTGCACCAATACTGAATTTTGGAAAGAGACTTTAGACACAGTATTGGGGGACCACTAAGACCCATACAAAAGCATACAAAAACAGCATGTCATGGGGCTTTGAAGAAGGCAAGAAATTCCTCTTGACGAAGAACACCTGTTAATGAAATACCATATTTTATGTTAAACATTTACAGGCCACATCCATTTAGATTAATATTTCTCAATTAATACACATACAGTTGGTTTTTTTTTTTTAGCCCTAAAATCAAGTGATTTTAAAAGATCATGATCAAATCAAATCACTTGACAGAAATTACTGTAAAACCAATAACGGTATTCAATTTATATTTTCATTGTTTATTTTTTTCCAAAACACTAGTTTATAATATCTAAACCCGCATTGAGTCAACATTGTACACATGAATGCAGTTTCATATGAATATAAGGCTTTTTTCTGGAAAGGGTTTGTGGAAATGTTCCGTACGGCTGGGCGCGTGTGGCACATGTGAGTCAGGCCTGGAGGCGGTGGGCGCAGCAGCAGGACTGTGATAAGGACAGACCTAAGCCCGGGTCCTAACACATTTATTCCTGTCCAGAGAGGTCAACGAGGCCTACCTTCATGCACTGGCCCTGTGGTCCAAAACAGGCCCTTTTATCAACAAACCTCTTCTCCCTCTGCAGGCACCAGCTGTGGAAAGGTCGCACTGTACAGGAGGCCCAAAAGAGCCTTGTTGACTCACACAGGGGTTCTTGGGCGACCACAGTGCAGCTGTTTAAGATGCCCTTCAGCAGCATGAGGGTGTCACTGATCTCCACATCAGATAACAAACCAACTTTGTTTGCAGATGTACATTCATTTTTGTGTGTAATTTATTTAATGATTTATAACAAAAACTGATTGCTCATGTCTTAACACTTTAAATAGTTTAGCTTCAGTAACAGAAGTTTAAACGTTCCATGCACCAATTAACACAATTTCTGTTAGATTTCCAAATGAAATGTTATTGAGGGTCTTTGAGCTATCTTAAGTGCCAAGAGAAAATGGTGAAACATGAATATATTAGTTAATTTCAATTAATAATATTAATCAGCTGTAATATATTCTCTTGCACACATAGTGATCTCTGCAGTGTATCAAGATGAAAATCTGATTTGAAATCAGTACCATTTGTTCTTTGTGTTACCAAGAGAGGGTGCTGTTTACTGTGCTTTCTCTTCTTGCTTACTCATGCAGGATGTCCTGCCACAGATCTTTTCGGCGGTGCAGGACAGTGGTTAAGATGAACTCGTCTGACAGGTTAATTAATCAATAAATAATGGCTCTCTGCTGTGCTGACAGATGGATGTGACTGGTGGAGTCTCTCCTCCTTTCCCCGAAATTTGCGCAGAGGCAATGTCTTATTAAAAAGCAAGAGTGCTTTTTGTCTTTTGGCCTGACCTCACAGGATGCTCCAAGGACACTTGTCAGTTTCAGAACAGATTTTATGTATTGGTGATCTGTTAACACAAAGTACAATGTGCATTAATTTCATTCATTTATTCAGTCATTTTCTACTAATTCTACTAACTTATGACCTGTGTGAAGTAGTAAATGCCCCCTCAGTGGCTGATAACTGCATCTTTTACTTGTTCATTTTATTTAAATGTTTTATATACTTTATTGATCCTGAAGGAAATTGCTTGATTCCTACATTTAACTCATTCACCTGAGTGAAGCTCAGTGGTGCCAAACCCATGACCTTTTGTTTACAGGGTCATCTCCCTAACCACCCTGCCACTAGCTGCTTCAGAAACAATCCCAATTTAGCAGCCATGTCTTGTTCTTCTTGTTCTACCCATTTTTCCTCCAGTGTGTGGTAGATGCCATTCCACCTATGCGCTATTTCATAGTGCTAGCAAGAAGGAGTGAAGATTTACATGGGTTTCATTTGACATCTCAACACTCTTGGAGAAGAACACTAGGTACCACTTCTGTTATGTTAGTTGCCCTCATTGACAGAGGTACACAGGGGAGAAGGAGGGTTCTTGCAGAGAGTAGGTTGTTGGTCCATTAGATCTCTTGCCATGGAGGGCTGTGGCATCACCAGGGATCAAGCTCATGATTTTAGTTCATCATTTCAGGTACAACAAATCTACTAGTTTGTTTTGGATCACCATCTGTTTGAAATTTTAACTGAAAAAAAAATGATTCTGTGACATTATATAAAAGTGCATTTCAAAAGCTTTTCAAAACCATGGCTGTAATATTTAGAGCACAGGAGATGCCAACACTGATTTCAAGGCTCTCAAAAGGCCAGTGTCAGTTATCATTTGTCATACAGAATAATCTGTTCATGTTACATTTATCTAACAAAGAGCAGACAGATGTTATTCTAATGTTAGAAATTAGGCTTGGATATGTCTGCAGTGTCTTTTTTATCTTTATAAAACATGCCATTGTGTGTCTTATCAGTGTGCTTTTTTTTAGAAGTCAATAAAATCATGATATTATCAGCCAGCCAAAAATCAGATGGGGGCTTAATAATGAAAGCCATGTTATTTTTTTTTATGTCTGGGCCAGCATTCTCCAAGAAGTAAATTTCCAAGGAAGGACAACCAGTGAACCAGCAACAGGGTCTTGAATGCCTAAACATCTTTGATGCCTGGGGGTTGAAAATAAGCCTGTCTGATCCAGTCCCACAGAAGAGCTACTGTAGCCCACGTTGCTGAAAAGTTCATTCTGGCTATAATAGAACACACAGTCCATCATAGTTTGCTGTTTTTTTAGTTGCATAGCCGCAGACTGGTCAGAGTACCCATGCTGACCCCCTGTCCACCGATGAAAGTGCCTACAGTGGGCATGTGAGCATCAGAACTGGCCATGAAATGATGGAAGAAGGTGGTCTGGTTTGATGAATCATGTTTTCTTTTACATTATGTGGGCGGTTGAGTGTGTATTTTCCTTACCTGAGTGCACGAAGGTGTACTATAAAGGTTAGTCAGCAGCGATGGTGTGATCCCTAACGGTGGTGGCCTCTTTCAGCAGGAGATGCCGTACAACTCAGCTAAAATTGTTCAGGAATGGTTTGAGAAACATGACAAAGAGTTCAAGGTGTTGACTTGGCCTCCAAAACTCCCACATCTCAAGCCAATCAAGCATCTGAGGGATGTGCTGGACAAACTGATTCTTGAGATCGTTGAGTCCCCGCTTGCAACTTACTGGCTTACAGGATCTGCTGCTTACAACTTGGTGACAGAAGTCTTGTGGAATCCATGCCTCAACAGGTCAGAGATGTTTTGTTTTCAGAACGGGAACCTACACAATACCCCATGCCATGGCAAGTCAACGTCACCAAAACTGAAGATTTCTACAGACCAGAGCAGTCACTGTCAGTGCTAATCGACAGGAACACATTGAAAGTATTATTTTTTCTTAGATAAGAATGGTGCTATTTTAAAGAGGGGAAATTGGAGGAGGAATGCTGCTGAACGCTTCTAATCTTTAGCTTCACCCGCTGTCTTTCTGCAGGAGGGTAATGCCCTTTATATAAGCAATGGACTTTTTCAGCCCTGTCACCAGGAACCTGTTTTTTACTGAAACTAAAAATAGATCTGACTGTTGCCTGTGTGTTTTCCAACATGGATTTGAGAGGATTTTTTTCCGTGAAATTAGATTTTTGTAACACATAGTGAATGTCGTCATTGTATTTCACTTAAAACTATGATGTAAGTGTGTTATGAGAGTGTTTTGTCATACCGGAAACCAGCAACCTTAGAAGAAATTGAGCCCTAGAATTGCAAAAACCACATATATATGTATATGTTTATCTTTATCTTACCAAGTGTCATTAGAATTGTGGACATAAATGTCACTGGTGATAAAGTTGAACAACTGCAATTTACATCAGATGCGCAGCCCTAAAAATTTAATAAAGGGTTGAAAACCCAGCTAGCATTAGCCCAGCTAGCATTAGCACCCCTGATTTGTTATCGTTATTGGAAATAAACTTGCAGAAAAAAAAGAAATTTGTTAACTTTGTCTTCAAGACTTCAAGACCACAACTTTCATTGCAAAATGAAGTCAAATTAAATGGTATTACATAGAACATTTGTGCTTTTACTTAAGGACTTTTTAGGAAGCACGTTTCAGAGGTGGATTCCTTGGTCCTTGTGAGTAAAGCAATAATGTACAGTGAAAAGTAATGTTATTTTATTTCAGCCTTCATCCAAATCAAGTACTTTGTTTCGTTTGGTATAACCTTGAGTTCTTTCTGGTTTCTGCCATATATTTACTATAATGCTAAAACTAAAACCAAAACTTACTAAAACTGCAATTTTAATTGATTAAAACATCCTAAAACTAAACTAAAACTGAACCAAAAAATTAATAAAACTGTATATTACAAATGATGCCACTAGGGTGAATATTCCACTGCAGTTTAATATATTTTTTAAAAATGTATTTATTTATTTTATTTCTCTACTTTAAAAAGTTAAGTTATGTGAAATGATCTGAAATGCTTCACCCCCTGTGAAAAGGAGTGTAGTTAACCTTGTTTATTATACACATTTATGATACAAATGTCCCACATTTGAAAAAACATACTTATTACTTTTACATAAAAATATACATTTTTGGTAGGAGAGGGTGGCATGGCAGAAATATAATATTAACATTTCATATTATGTCATAATATATATTTTTTCTATCTGATCCGTTTGTAACAGAGAAAAAAACAAGTTGTGGCACAAAATAGAAATAGAGTGTTTCTTGTTCGGCATTTCACGCATTAGTGCACAAAATCCCATTAATCTGGACAAGTGACACTTGCATGCGTGTTCTTTCATTCTTGACGGTTTCGCTAAAGCTTGGAAGTTTCCTGAAACAATGTTTTTTTTTGACCAACTATTCTACAACGAAAACATGTGCTGTTGTGTTTGTACTGCAGTAAAGTCGTTCTAGTGCTGCCTGTTACCCTGATGACTTTCTAAGGCCTTGAGTGGGCTTTGCTTGGTGTTTATCCACTGACTCAAGCGTTAACTCGGAGTGGACGAGTCAAGCAGCAGCATTTCCTCAGGGGTGAGTGGGTTTGTTTGGAGGACGCATCCTGTTGTAAGTCACCAGTCCGCCTCCTCTCTGCTCTGTGACACACACTTTGCCATCTCACTGTGAGGATGTGCAGGTGGTCAGCTCTCCAGGCTGTTTATGTTCTCCTCCCTTGTGTTTCATAGTAGGAACATACAGTACGTCTCCAGGACTGTAAAAACGATTCACCAAATGATATGGTTGGAGAACCAATGAAAGTGTGTCTCTAGACCTGAAACACCAGCTTGTGGTCAGAAAGTTTGGTTTGTTGAAGATCGTTTAGGTGACTTCTGCCAAAACTAAGATCAGTCAGAGATGTTTTAGGCAAATGTTGGGGCTACATTCGTGCTACGGCTGTAAAATAGAAAACATATATAGACATATCTGTAATATAAATGCAAACTGATGGTTAAACGCTAATTTAACTTGCACAGTGTTAAATTTAGGGCTTAAATGGTTCCTCGAATAGGGAAAATTGACATGCTAGAAACAGTTAAGATTCTAGATCAATATGTTGTGTCGAATTATGATGTTCCTAAATCCCTAAATATTTTTTTAAAACCTAGGATGCAATTTTGCCACTTAAAAGCACAGAATGGGTTTATTCTGATAATATTGTTGTATGCAATTTAAGCAATTTATTCAAAGGAAACCAATTACATGCTCATGTTGAAAATATTAGCTTTAGTTCTTTGATTAAACAAACGTATTTCTCATCCAGAGAAGTAATCAACAAGATTCACACCTACAGTGCTGTATTGACATCTTCAATGAACGTCTACAATATGACCATCTATTGGCCATAATGAACATTAACAAAGGAGGTTCTCACAATCAACTCTGTTGATTCATGATTTTTGACACCTTGATGATATCCAGGTGTTGCTGAAGATATTTGGGATTAAGGTTGGAACTAAAACTGCCGGGGTGGTAAATCACCAGTACCAGACTTGAGCACTACCTTTTCTACATTGTTAAATAAACATCCTCAGTCTTTAAGGAATATCTACAGCAGTGCTGCCACTCTTGCTGTAGCGAATTAACTAGCAAAACTAATGAACTTAGTTACAATACTATTGAAATGAACAGATGCAGTCGTAGAATAAATTTCTACAGTGGGCAGCTGATGGCCTGTTGGTTAAGGAAGGTTGTGGGTTTGAATCCCAGGACTGTCACTGAGCTACTTTTGAGCAAGGTACCATCCCCGCACATGCTTCCCATTGTCTGCTGCCCATGGCTTCACTTGGGTAAATATGTTGCTTGCAGAGAATATGTTCGCACTGTGTGGTCACATGTGACAAAAATGGCCACTTTACACTTTATCTAATGAACATCCTCAGTGTTGAATAGATGGGAGAGGGGTGTAAAAATGTTAATGACTGGGACTATCATTGAACTTTAAATTAATTAACAGAATGTAAGATTTTTTGTTAGTCAGACACCCATTCTTTTTTGAACTGCTGCTAATACAACATTTAAACAGCTCACTTGGAGGAGAACACTAACTGTCAATTCTGTTATATTAATGAACAGACACCTATGCTGTAGTTTGCTGGGTGATGGGCAGAAAGGTGGGGCAATCGTGAAGCCATTTGTGTGGCTAGCTGCAGCCATGCCGGGGAATGAACTTGCAATCTCTCAGGAATCAGCTCAAAACTCCATTAGATTCAGTCATGACATAACACAACAGTGTTCATTTGAACACATTTGCCTTTTCTTCAATTTTTTAAATTTCTCTCCCTATTTTCTTACACTACAGCTTGCGTGTACATCTGTAATCATTAAATACTTTCCTGGGCATCTCACATGGTCAGGTGCAAATAAAAGAGAGGGGTAATTTGTTCCATGCTAGTCATTCTGTTTTTGGGAAATTATTAACAGAAACTCGCTGACTGCAATAGTATTTAGTGTTCTTTCCTGTAATACTGGATAAAGTGCTACAATTACAACTTCCAGGTCTTTCTGGATGAGTGACTACCAAATGTACTTTCAGCCTACATGTGATGATGGCAGATTTGCTGGATGTGATAAGCAGAGCATTGTGTTTCCACTCACGAGTTTAGGTGAAGTGGATGGTAGTGGATGGCACTCCTTTATAGTAAAACTGGTTCAATGCAGTATCAAAAATTAAGAGATGATTCTATCTACATTTAAAACTGTATATTAAATATACTCCTGAGTCTCATAAGAGGGAGATGGGGGTAATTCTAATTTTCTAAATGTTTTATTGTTGAATTTACTTATTTATTTAAGCCAAACTAATCAAAGTAATATATAATTAGAGCTGTTTAGATTCAAGACATTTAAGACATGAAAAAACACAAGCGTCAAATTGAATTTTGACAAATTGAAAATATAGAATATTTGCCCCGTTACATTCATACATTTCAGTTATTTGTGCACTTTATTACCACTTTATTACTTCATTTTGGGTAATTTATTATTATTTATTATTATTTCCATTGTATCACCAATTCATTACTTTATTTCCTGTACACTGAAAAAAGACAATTTTACAAAAGAACACACAAACATCTTTACTTGTGAGAAGTTTAAAATATGTAAATAAGCATTATTGATGGTTCATTCATCATCAGTGTTTCATACAATATAAACTATGTATACTGCTGCCATCCTCATACTATGCTGTGGGTACAAGGAGGTGTTATAAAGAAGTTACAGCAGCGTACAAGACACTTAGAGCAGTGCTTGAGTTAATATCGACAAATGGCATGTGGTTCCACTTAGTCACTGTACTATAGAGCTCTATATTAAAGATATGTAAAACAAATTATATCTTGAAAGTAGAGATGGGCAAAGATTATATTTTTTAATGTAGATTAATCTCACTGTAATCTTGGAATTAATCACATCAACTTTTTTAATTATGAGTAATATTAGATCTGCAATAGACTTGCATGCAGTTTTTATTAAACCACAGGCACCAATCAAATAACTGTTTCAATATTTTCAGAATGAAGTCAGACAGGCCACACTGTGGCATAGATATAATGATCAGTGTCAGTCAGCTACCACTGTTTCTTCAGAAACACTCAGCATATGATTATTATACCAACTATCATGCAATATAGAACTAGCTTCATCACAAAAACTGTGCATAAAAGCTAAACATAGATTTGAGAAATTATGAGAGAATTGTGCTTATTCTTAGACATATCAATTTCTATGAATATAAAATATTGCCTGAAATCACTTTACTTCACTGGCAGGTCATTTTGAAAATGCCCCCTTTTAATGCAATTTAACATCAATTATGCAGTTAATGCAAAACCATCCAGAAACAGTTTGAATAATCTGTCTACTAATAACAATCTAAAAATGCGAAATATTGAATAAGTGCCTACATCAAGAAGCATTAATTGGCCAGAATTCATTTTAATCTGTGTCATTTATGAACCTTCATAAATTCCAGAAAGATTTCTTTAGATTCTTAATACAGGCTCAGTCATGGTGTCAAATTATATGTCTTCTGGTGAGAAGTTTTTGGGTTCAAACCACTTTTGTATTATTGTTTCCAAAGTGGGAAATGCCTACAAAGGCTCGGTCTGTTCTTAGCATGCATATTCTTTTTGGTTGGTTCAGCATACCAGAGTTGTAAACAGAATCTGCCCTTCACTGAACCTTCTTAATACAGTGATGAATCCACACTGCCATAAATGTACACAGTACTGGTTGATAATTTATAATTTCCATTATCTTTTTCATCATTGCTTCATTATTGTTCGTTTCCCATCCCTCCATAAACTTACTGCTGTTCCATAAACTGATTTGACTTCACTTTATTTAGTAAATGATATACTAAATCACATTTATTTTGATGTTATTGACTAATACAAATTTAATACATTTGTCTCTTTAACACTTTGACAACTATGCCATCAGTGAGCTATTTACCGGTGCACTCGCTCATGATGCTTATTGTATTATGTTGTAAGTTGGTAATGCAGCTCATAAAAAGTTTTAATTTGATTGCTAGTGTAGCCAACTACAGAGCTTGTAGACTAAACTGTAGTTTGGCGCTTGCACTTTCCAAGCATAGTTGTTTAATTGCCCTCATAAACACTCGTAAATCACATTTATGATCATGTGTTCTTTCATAAACTCTCACAATTACAGATTATCGTGCCTCCGCTTGTGTGTGTAGGTAGTGCGTTTGGGTTGATTTAAGGAGTTACACTATTGGTGTATAACCCCTGTATCAGTGTCATGTATTACTATTGCTGTCTACATCATTGTTCAGTTTGTTTAACTGTAGTCTGTATTTTCAAGCTCACTCTATTACTTTAACTGGGTTGACTCACTGCTTTATTGCTGATCACTACATTCCTTGACACTAATATGCAGGTAATGTATGTAGACCACAAATAAACTTGCTGAAACCAAGATTCAAAGGCTTTGATGCACATTCACTGAAGTTCTTCATATAATTAGCAAATGTCTGATGCACTTCGTAAGGCACTAATGCAATCTTGCTTATCCAATCTTCTGTATGTACACACACACACACACACACACACACACACACACACACACACACACACACACACACACACACACAGATGCATACCAATCAGCCACAACAATTAAACTACCAGCATCTCAATGTAATGACACCTGTCAGCGGGTTGGAATATAATGGGAGCATGTGAACAATCAGTTAAAGTTGATGTGTTGGAAACAGGAAAAACAGGCAAGGGTGAGACAATGTTGACAAGCTTCAAAATGTGAAGTCTAGACGACTGGGTCATGGCATCTCCGAAACGGTAAGTTTTGTGGGTTGATCCCACTATGCAGTGATTAGTACCTGGCAAAAGTTGACCCCTGTCCACAAAGGGCACATGAGCATCAGTGGAATCTGAAGCAATGGAAGAAAGTGGCCTAGGCTGCTGAATTCCATGTTCTTTTACATCATGTGTACAGTCGGTTGTGTGTTCCTCACTCGTCTGTGTCACCAGGATTAACTATGGGAAGAAGGTAAGCCAGTGGTGGAAGTGATATTCTCTGTCGAAGGTTCTGCAGATGTACAAACATTATGCCACAATGCATTGCTTAAGTATCATCAGATCAGGGATGCCATGAAAATGTCTTGATGTTATATTTCTACCATATTTTCCACCCTTAGTCAGCTGTTAGTGTCCAAACAGCGAGGCTTTCTTGGCAGGTAGAGAGCAGCCCATTCCATAAAGCATATTAGAAACCCTCTTGTGTTTGTCCACCACACACTATTGAGCAATTAATTCCGAGGACACTAATGGAAAAAAAAGAGAATCCAGCAGACGCCTGCTTTACGCTCCATTTATATTGTGTCTGGTGTTTTAGTGCTCTGCTCTCCTGTTCTAACTGCTGCGGTGCTTCATAATTGTAATAACGTTGAGCACAAATACAGATATTCAAACCTGAAAGTGGCTCTAATATGACTCAGCCATTTCTGAAAATAATCACAGAATTATATTTCAATGTGCAAAACTGTTACAGGTATCCAAAATACTTTTATGTTAATTAAGAAGGTTCAAACCATGTGATAGACCTATCTAGAACCATCTTTCCTATTTACACCAATGTAAAGCAATTGGTTATGCTACAGTTAATCATTTCAAATGAATTTAAAAAGGTTTTAACATTAAATAGCTCTTGGCATAGAGGTATAATTCTAGGACAAACTTTAATCTATATATTGTGGGAAGTTTCCTCAAACTGTTAAAAGGTACTTCACGTCCACATATCTCATTTATAAAAATAGATTGTTCAAGAAGCATCTATTGCAAGGCCTCCTACAAATAGTGATTCTTATTTATGACAATGGCCTTTTATATACATTGTTATAAAAGCATGTATATATAAATTCATCAGAAATTTAAACCTCAGAGTGCCTAAACCTAAATAAAAAAGCAGGTTTGGATTATATAAATAGTTCTATGTCCTATATGCATGTTTCTGCTTCACCTTGAGGATATAATCAGCATTAAACCTCAAACGGATGACTCATCTCTGCTGATGCTGATTGCTCACTGACTCCCCAGTGACTCCCGAGCTGCTGTTTATTTGTGTAAATTTATTCCGGATAAATGGACACTCCATTGTGACTCTAGCATCTAGCACTGTGAGCATTCAATTAATTTTTCTGTGTCACAGAAATGCCTGGAATAAGAGAGCGCATCCACTGTCAGTGTGGCCCTGCCCATGTCTGATGTGTAGAGTTAATGCACGGTAGCCAAGTGCATGGTAGAAATGGTGATGCCATGGGACAGTGGAGGTTATGACCCTGAATTGTGACTGGATTCAGTGCACCAATTATCATAATTCTGCCATTAAAACGTAGTGGAGCAGCAGAAAGCACATGAGAGGCATGGGCTGACCTGCATGTCGTTTTGTTCTCCTTCATAAACCCACTGCTTAAGGAGCTCTGCAGCAGGACAGTCAGCCGGATGACTTTGGAAATGCTCCATGTGAATTTCCATCGGAAACAAATGTAGTAATATTTCTCCAAACCTACGTAGAAACTTACTGGAAAGGAGCGGGCTGGAAATTTACCCTGAATGCTGCGAGTTCATTACTCACTGTAAACAAAACATTTCTGACCTGAACCTAACGTTTACCTCATAAAGCACATTCACCTAGTGCTCCGGACTAACGTTTCTGGGAAGAAATGCCATTAACTCATTTTTATAGTGCTTAACAGCTATGTCTTTCAACCACGGTTTACAGTCTCGACTTTCGATCTATGCATTCATTTTTCTATCCATGAATTCTTCTATCCATCTATCCATCTATCTATCTATCTATCTATCTATCTATCTATCTATCTGTCTATCTATGCATCTATCTATCTATGCATCCATCTATCAATCAATCTATGCATCCATCCATCTATCAATCTATCTATCTATCTATCTATCTATCTATCTATCTATCTATCTATCTATCTATCTATCTATCTATCTATCTATCTATGCATCTATCTATCTATCTATCTTTCTATATATATATTTTTTATCTATCTATCTATCTATCCGTCCGTCTGTCCGTCCGTCCATCTATCTATGCATCTATCTATCTATCTGTCTATCATCTATCTATCCATCTATTTTTTTTCTATCTTTCTATCTATTTTTTATCTATCTATCTGTCCATCCTTCCGCCCGTATTGGTATTACACTTCTGAATATTTTTGAATAGGCAAATTACTACTTCTATGAAATAAAGCACTCGAGCATGTAATGTTAACACTAGCAGAGAGGCTTCCAGAAGACCTGGGTAAAAAATCTGCCATGGAATATTTAAATATTTTAAATAAAAGTACATCATTGTCTCATAACAGGCACAAGTGGCGTGGAAGTGAGCAGGACATATCCGTTTGAGGATATGAGAATTCCGCTAAGAAGCTGGCTCTGAAATGGTATGAGATCCTGATGTCATGTCAGTCTGCTGAATTCTGCTGAACCCTTCAGATTCCACTGAACCCACTGAAGTTCTGCTTTTAGACATCACTGCAGAACTGACAGAGTTCACTTTGTAAAAATGAACCGAAACGGCAGACAAGTGACGTGGCAGATAATAAATGCCAGCATAATCCTTAATTCCTCTTTAGATGATCTGTCCTAATACATATATATTCACCATCGGAACAAAACCTTATACAGCAAAGCCCAGATAATTCACGCTTCAGCGGTCGCAGATTTTTCTGAGAACCGAACTAATAATTGCTTGTGGAACCCCCCTGCACATTTGCAGAAACCACAGATATCCTGCGTATTTATTTTGCTTTTGAGACATCCAGGCCTCGTCCACCACACCCCTCATCCTCGTGCTAGGTTTTTTATGTTTGGGCACCACAATATAGGCATTTTAGGGTATTTTTTTTAACCAAATTTGCGGATTTTCACTATATGCGGTTGCTCTTGGCCCTGTGATTACATGGCCAATCAGCAGCAAGGAGAAATAGTGTTCTCGGATTGGCTACTTTCAAACTGCCTGCCTCTAGCTGAATTTATGTTAATATTTATATAACAAAATCAGTAAATTCTAGTTTTCTTAATAATTTACCAATAATATGTATGAAAAATTATATACTGGCACAAAAAAAGCTGTCTCTCCGCTGAGCAGCGGTGGTTCATTCTGTCTAGGTGTGTGATTGCCTTGTTAACCACCGCAGCCAAACATAAATAACCAACACAACGCGGCGTGGTGGTCGAGGCTACAGCTGTCGTCAAACCCTTGTAACTCCACCCCCTTGTAATCCAGTGGAGCCGCGCAGCAGAAGCCGTAACAGAGCAAAAAGCTACGACATCAGTATTTAGCCTGAGTTTATGTACAGTCTCATACCTACTTGTACACTACTTGTGATGTGTATTATAAAGTGAATTTAATATTTAATAGTTTATTTACTATATTAGTAAAAAAATATATTCATTGTTGTATTCAGTTAAGACTAGCTGCTGTTTTTACTCCTTTCATGAAGATGGCGCTATTGAGCCAGT
>JBBPDE010000034.1:4047590-4062005 GCA_037974605.1 Nannopetersius ansorgii | reverse complement strand
GGGGGAGAGATACACACACACACACACACACACACACACACACACACACACACACACACACACACACACACACACACGTGTAGAAATTGAAATTAAGTTAACCTGGATTGGCATCATAGGAAAACATTTATCTGTAGAGAATCACAAGTGCAGTAAAATGAATCCAGTGCAGCCTAAACATTCTTCTACACTAACAAAAGACTATAAAATAATCAATCAAAGGCCTGAATTACGGTTCAAATCTGATCACCAATCAGGAGATATTTTTCTGTTGCAAGTCGATTCTGTTATGGATCAGATATACACTTCTCTTTGGCATGTCTCTCCATGTTTCTCTGCCAGTGCAGCGTAACAAATTGGAAAGATTTTGTGGGTGAAGCTGAGACCTGTTTATGTCGGTGATGTCAGGCCAGAATGCATATTCTACTCTTTCTCTTTTTTTTACACTTTTTCCTCTGAATTGTGTTTTGATAGCATCTATCTGATTCTGCTGAATGCTCACCATATGAAGGCAATGATGTCGCCGAACTAAAATGTGTCTCACCCACCCAGTTTCAAACACTGACGTTTTAAGGTAGCGCAGGAAGGAAGTGTTTACCACTTGGACAGCATGTTTACAGGAGCTTGGACAGAACAAAATAAAAGGTCTCACTGCACTTCACTGTCTTGTCGTCGAGGAGGACAGTTATTACGGCATCTTGGTAATCCAAACAATAAGAAAAAATGTGATCTTGGAATGGGGTGGATCATTAGACCATTATACTACATAACTAGTCCTAACTGTACTGGCCCAACTGTACTGGCCCTCGACTGCTTCTGCTCATTTTTAAACTTGAATCTGCCTCATAGGCATGAATAGAGATTCACTACTTCCTTTACTTCGAGCTAGCATGTGTTTTTACACCTTTGCTTCATTACTTAATTTGGGGCAGCTGGTGGTGTAGTGCTTAGGGCATTTCACCTGCATTTAGGAGGTTGTGGGTTTGAATCCCAACCCCAGAGAGAGGTTCCATCCCCACATGCTACCCCGGGGGCCACCTTGTTGGTGGCAGCCCACTGTTTCACTTGGTGAATGGGTTAAATATAAAGAGAGAATTTTACACTGTGTGCTGTGGTGTGTTCGTAATCATGGAATGGGAGCATGAAAAAAAAACAGAATTAAGACCACTTTAATCCATCCAGTGGGCAGCCGGTGGCATGTGATTATCCCTATGATCAGAAGGATATGGGTTCGAATTCCAGGACTGCTAGTGGCACCACTAAGGTACTCTTGAGCAAGGAACCGCCCCCACACACTGCTCCCTGGGTGTTATGTTCCTGGCTGCCCACTGCTTCACTTGGCGAATGGGTTAAATACGGAAAACTATTTCGTGCTGTTCACACTGCGTGCTGTGGTGTGTTCACATGTGATATATTTGCACCTACACTTATCTGTTGTGTACACACTGTTACATATTAGAAGAAAATACATTTGTCATGATGTTGTAGGCAAATTCAGCAGTCCTAAATAGGCTGACACGTGAATGCAGATGTTGCTCAAGATTAGCTTTATTTCCTGTCAAATGTGAAATTTGATCTCATAAATTCCATCAAACACATTCAGGCATTCTGTCAGTATGTCAGTTTATCAGTCAGATAGGGTTCGTTTTACCAAAAACAAGGTTCTCGATGGATGGATCCACTTTGAAAGTTTTTGGAACAGAATTGGGTTTGGTAGATTATTATTAATAAAGTAAAACAAATCCCTTTATTAAAGCAGAAGAATCCTTTAAACAGCAGAAATACACTTTTTTTTTTTTTTTTTTCCTGGCCATACACTCTTAAAAAGAATGGTTCTTTGCATGATGCCACAGAAGAACCGTTTTGATTCTCTTTCTTTACATAAACATTGTAACCTCCCTTTAAAAACCATATAATGGTTTAAAGCTCTTCACACTCATCTCATTTACAAAGATGATTTGTCAGGGAAAACCTCAAAAACGTTCACAGTGCACTCATCATGTGTTTGCAGTTGTAGAGGAAGTTTGATTTACCAAAACATGAATGAGTGACTACCTGCCAGTTAGTTCAGAGCTTTACCGAATCACCCATTAACCCCCATGATATCTTTTGTAAAACTCCCATACATTTGTCATGGTGTTTTAGCAGTTACAGCTGAAAAGCATGCTTTTCCATGTTACTGCTGAACAGCATGCTTTTCCTCATTACTCCCGTCAATACCCTTCAGTAAGTTCTTACATTTGTTAAGTAAGTCCATTTAGCTGTAATATTGGGGTTTGTTCATCAGAAAAAAATGAACATGTTGCTGCAGAACACCCTTTACTTGCACTTCTAGTGCTTGATCTGTTTGATGTTAAAGTTTTGCCTCATTAAAGAACAACTCTAGTTTTTTTTTTTACCACCTAATCTCTGTTTGTTGCATGTATGCAGACAGTTGCAGTGAAAGTGTGTGCGGTATTGTCCGTGTTAAGTGAGTGTTCATAAGTGACAGATGTAGATTAAACTGAAAAATGCTGGAGTATTCCATAGTAATCCCATCAACGTCCTTCAGCGGGCTTTTCCTCCCACGTAACCTGCGCTCTCTTTGTAGGCTATGGGAGGGGAGCGTGCTCTGGTTTTTGTTAACACATGCTCCGCTGCCCTTCATGCCTAAGCCCGGCTCGGTTGTGGCGTGTGTACCCTTCGACCTCTGGGAGCCCGCACATTCCTCAACCTTGGCTCACCCTGAGATCACCTTCCCGCCGCCTTATGTGACACATCAGCACTTGCAGAGGAAGAAGGATTCTCCGAAAGGCTTTGGGATGTCCTCTGTCCCAGAACCCCACCCCATGTCACCCCCCCCCCCCCCCCCATCTCCCGTGTCTACCTGGTAGCGCTACGTTTATCTTTCGCTGCAGGTTTCAGTGTACACCCACAGAGTGAAACTGAACAGGAAGATAAAAGCAGAACCAGGAATTACAGGCAGAGTCACTGTTTGGGCCAACATGCCGCTGCTTGCTCCGATGAAAAGATCGAGGATTAAATCTGTAGCGAGGCGACTGTGCGCGAGCGAAACATGCAAACACTCATACATAAATCATTTGTGGAGACAGATTATGTGACCGACTCATTTCCCGCATTGAATTAACTTCAACACAAAGTGAATCAGTAGCCTTTTCTTTTTTTTTTGAATCACCCAACCTTTCTTACCCAAACATGTCTCTATGTTAAATGGCAGAAAACAAATGTTTTGGATAACCATCTTTTGTTTCATACTTATAGGGTTCAGATCGGCACAGTTAGTGAAAACGACGAATGTAAGAATCATTACTTGGGTTTCTGATAGCAGGCCTGATCTTGTTAAGTGCTGTCGTCAAACGGAAAAAGGGATGTGAGTCAACAGCTCATTGTCAGCATAAAAAGAACAATTCGCTTCGACAGCTTCACTAGGTCAGTAGTCTTCCAGCATAAAATACATGGGAAAAGGGCAATTAGCAATTAAGTGGCCATGCTAAGGACATCTGTTGATAAAATGTATGTAAAATGACGCTGGTACAAGCATGGGAGCCTAGAGGAGCCAAGTGCTATAAAATACTGATAAAATGAACACACCCAGTGAATATACCCTCAGATGAAAGGTGCTGTGAAAGAAGACAACACTGAATCTTTCAACAAGTGGCAAAGAAGCCAAGAGTGGCCTGCAGGTGTCTCTAATTCTTAATAATGTGTGAGTCTACCATGTAAAAATAGCAGTGGTAATGAAGCATTATCATCCACTCAAATTGACTGGATCTATTATAGGCGTTTTTCAAAGGGGGTCCTTGATTTTATTTGTTATTTTAAAAATGACATGAAATGGGTGTGGAATTCATGTGAAATTCTGGGGAAGAATCTCTCACTCCCACCTGATTTTTTTTCCCATCTACACTCACATTCACCAATGCAAAAATATAAGAATATGTATCATGAGATTGAATCTTTTCACGTATGCAAAGCTATCAGAAATTCTTTTGTGTATAAAACGTAGTTGATATCTTGTGAACTGATTACATTTACATTTACGGCATTTAGCTGACACAGGGTCGGAACGCAGGGTCGGTTCCAGATTTCTCCTCAATGTCTCCAGCCACTGCATGAATATTGTATTCTGAACATTGTTCTGATATTGTAGCATCCAAACAGGGAATGTAAGTGAACTAGTACTAAAATAGTGTTGGGCTTCCACAAGAATTCTGGAAATAGTCAAGCAAACGCATTGATGTACATAAAATCAATATTGTCTTCATTTATATTTATGCTACTATTATAAAACTAGACAGCTTCTAAATTTAATTCTCACAGGAGCCTTTTAAAGACACTTGCACAGTATTGTACTTTTTAATAAGTTATTTGTTTCTAAACCTTTTATGGTGGCGTAGTGGGTAGGATACTTGCCTCTAGACCAAGAGGTCCTGGGTTCAAATCCTACCTTCAGCACACCGCCAATGAGTTCCTGAGCAAGACCTTTAACCCCGAGTTGCTCCAGGGAGACTGTCCCCTGTAATTAGGAATTGGAAGTCGCTTTGGATAAAAGTGTCTGATAAATGCCGTAAATGTACTCAGTATGTTCTGCCAAGCATAAGCGCATTTCTTGACAAAGGTAGTCCCGAAAATGATCAAGTATCACAGCTCACTCTAAATTTTCATAACTGAATCATCTTATTCTTAAGAACCTCCAACGGACTCTGGGAGGGGTCCATAGAGCTTTCAAGTTCCAGAAATTGAACCGTGTGTGTGTGTGGGGGGGGGTTGGGTTTGTGTTATGTTAATTATGTGTCAAACTAGATTTCGGGTGTGTGGTGGTGTTGGGGGTGGGGGTGAGGAGATGTGGGGGGCTCTGGGAGGGATCCATAGAACTTTCACACTAGAAAAAGTTGAAGAACCCTGTGGAGTTGGGGGGATGATTAATGTGTTATTTATTAATGCATTAGTTAATTAATTTAGGTACTTATTTATTGGGGGAAGAAAGTGATCGTCAGTGGATGGTGGCTGGGTGGAGAGGGCAGTGCTGTGTGGGCTTGAGCTGTGATGAGGAAAGTGTGGAGAAATCTGAGCTGAAGATCCCGCCTCTCTTGTTTGGGGCTGTAAAACTCATGGGAGCTGCGAGTTACACCAGAGCAGTTTGGACGCACTATAGGTGTGCACACGCAGCTCCCAGCCGAGAGGAACACACTCGCACAGCTGTCGCCTCCACACGTTAAACCTGAAGAACCAGCAACGACTTTCTAAGGATGTCTGAAAAAGGTGGAAAGAGTGGCAAAGGTGGCAAAGGAGGGAAAAACGCACAGAAAGCTGGAAAGAACGATGCCCCAGGTGTGTAAGTTAACTTGTCAAGGCAAGGTGGCTAAGGTGTGGGGTTTTCTTCAGTGTCTCAAGATAGGCTGAGAATTAGAATTGCCGAGGGATTGTTTCATTTTTTCACCAGGTGTTGTATATGTTTGGAGGACGTTTGTTGTTGTTTTGAATGTGTTTTGGGAGTTTTTAGGGAGTTTGGTGAGCACAGGTGGATTTTGGGGAAGGCACTGGGCGGTTAGATACCTGAACACAATTTCCACACTTGTGGTCGTTTATGAATAGTTCTTTCAGCAAAGAAATGCTTCCTCGTGCCAGAGGGGAGCCGTTGCTTTCATGGTTTCAGGAGAGATGAGCTGGTGACAGGTTTTTGGAGGAGCTGAGTGGGCTGACAGGAGTCGAGGACATTCAGGTGAAGCGTGTGGAGCTAAAGAAGAGAGCGCCCTCTGGCGGCAGGCAGCGGGTTTACCCTTAATACCCTCAGCTCAGACCACACACACGCTGTTCTGTAATAGACATATAAAAACTGTTAAATATCGATCACAAATATGGACATTATGGTTGTTTTCCTTGTCTTTGTAGCCTTTAATGTGTGCTGTGTTAAAACAGATGCTCCTGAAAGTTAAAATAATATGAAAACCAGTCAAAACACATTAAAGTGAATGTCTGAATTTCTAAACAAACCTCATAGGTGTACTAGCCATTTGTCTGAAAATGCATTTATATCAGTTAATTTATCATACTAAGCAGATTCTTTTGATGATTCTGAATATAAACAAAGCAACTAAAATTGAATCTATATAAAAAAAACTTAACTACCCAGCTAAACAGCTTTTAAATGTAATTTTCTCTAAATGCAAAACTTGCACAGTATTGTACTTTTTAAGTTATTTGTTGCTAAACCTTTTACAATTCACACAAAATCCAGCTTAAACAACACTAATTATTATTTAATATGAGAAGCAGTTGGCCTTTGTTCAAAATACTGAATATGTTCTGAAAAGCATTTCATGGCAAAGGTAACAAAAACTAAGAAAATAATAGTAAGAATAATAGTAGTAATGTCAGTCAACCAACCTGTTACTATATAACTATACCCATTCTAATTTGGCTTTTTTCCCATTTATACTGTATTAAGCTAGCAGTCGTGAATGGGTTAAACAACTCATATGCATTTATAAACTTTATTATCTGGCTTCCAGTCTGTTTCAGGAGAGTATTGAGGTGTCTTTTCCTAGCTCCTGTCAGAAAAAGAACTGTTTCATAAGGGTCCTGGTGAATCAGTGACAGGTGTGGGACCAGTGTCATAACCAGGGAATTCCCAGCATATGTTTGATGAGTGCCGCTGAGAACAGAGGAGCTGATGAAAGCCTGGTTGCTTTGTAAAGGTTTAGATTACAGAGAGCGACGAACTGTCATTTACTGAATCCTTTACTGGCGTTAAGTCCCGTTCTTTTCTTCATGTTCGTTTTGGGATAAACACTTAATTTGTCTTATTGTTAACTACTTATTGTACTATTGTTATGTGCCGTCTAGCAAGGTTGAGTATTTTCTCCAGGTGGTCTAATATATTTGGTATGTGCCACAAGTCAAGTTGGCTTTTGAAATATTTTTCCAAATGAATGAATACTTCTGAGCTCATTAATGGTCTTTCTCTGCTATTACAGACTAAAACTCAAACTACCAGCGAATATCAGTAAGATGAGTACATTTAGGAGATTGGTTTAAAGTGAATAAAACTTTTTGCTTTTCTCCACCCAAAGTGTGTCTAAATCCCCCCAAACCTTCATCCTGTTTCAATATCAAGGCTAAGTCCTTCAGTAGAGGATCAGGAATCAGCCATCAGTTTCTACTCAAGTCACTGTAGTCGAGGGGCTGTTGGCGCGTTTGGATGCATTTGTGTCTGGCCCCCATATTAGATCATGGAATTCCTCACTCAGTGGAGCAGTGAGGGCTGGAATGTGGACCCTGATCCGTGTAAATTTTGTGGCCTGAAAAGCCGGCGTAGGAGTTTCCCCAAAGGGAGCTCCTCCGTGACACAAAGAAACAGCTGGAGAAGCAACTCGGGCCCACCGTCGCTGTGGACCCTGAGAAAACAAAGAGATAAGCTGTAAATGAAGATATCTCCCTTACATTACGACTGTCTTTTATGGCCACCCCATTTACTGTCAACTGATATGAACGGAAAATACTTCAGACCGTCCACTCTCCACTCGGGATGGCCTGTCAGGTCCGTCACATCTGTGAGCTGCAGCGCCGTCTGGTTCAGCTGTGGGTGTTCGACCCATAGAATGTTCTTCTGAACTGATTACACCATGTTAAGGGTCAGCGACGGCTTGCATAAACATTTTTTAAATATTTATGAGTTAATGCTTAACGGCTAGCTGTCAGAAATTGTGCTCAGACCTAAATAGTTCAGTATTTCCCTTAAGAGATTTCACACAGCTCACTTAAAGAGAAGGGAAAATGTGAGGGCAGTATTCACTTCAGATGTTTTATGAAGGTGACCACATGTGTATAGTGCTTTATGGTTTATATATTACTCAGTTTTGATCACTTTTACATCAGTTTTGCATCAGTTGTAGTGGGAGGTTTCTTCAGTGAAGGGCACAAGGAAATTCTTCTCTTCTACAATCTAACAGCATAAAGAAATAGCCGTCGTCTTTATAAACTTTCCTTTCATTATTTCGTTTTTTGGGGGTTAAATTAACATCAAACAGAATGTGTTACATGGTAGAACGTGTTATGTGGTATAATGTTGCACAGAATGAAAATTTCCACTTATACTTGTCTATACACATCAGAGCGCTTCTCTTTATGAACTTTGTGTAAACAAGCTGAACGTCAGCAAATCAGATGGGTTGGTAACGACCCACAGTCAAGCTATAAGTTCAAGATTTGGTGCATAATAGTAGAAAAGATATAGAAAATTACATTAGACAACCTTTTTAAGTTTAGAAATCGAAATCGCTTTTTGCCTCAGAAATAACCTTTTCACCTCAAACTGCTGGTGCTTTAGTGACACACTCCCAAAAACCCCAGCAGTTGATGAGTGAAGCAATAATGACAATATATAAATAAAGTAATGAACAAGGTCCTGAAACCAAGCACATAGTTCTATATTGTTTATTTTTATTGTGGCAGCATTCATCAGCACCCTTACTGCCTCTTTAGAAGAAGGAGAAAACATTCTTTAATTTAATAAATGGATATGTGAGAAGGTTTTATTCTATGTAATGTTGTCTTTCCTGTTGCGTGTATGCTAAGGTGAATTAACTAGTTACGTGTGGTCAAATGATGCATCGAAATCAATAAATAAAGGGAAAAGAAAGTGACGTTTCAGCGTGAAACCGAGGGTCATTCCATTCACTGAGGTTACAAAGACGCAAGTGCATTTGCATTAACTCTAGCACAAACACAGCGGATATGTTCGTTCTTCTTTGAATTTGGAACGTTCTCAAGGACGTCCGTCAGACTGAATTAAAGGCTTTTTTGACTGAGGAGAACATTCCTGAGAATCAGGGGGCTGAAGCAGTTAAAGTGCAGATTCCTTGTTTTGCAACCAGCATTGAATTACATCTACTTAGCAAAGGAATTCGCCCTCTTATCAGATATGTGTATTTTTTTTCTGAATGAACGAAAAGTGTTCCGGTTTGGGTTGGGCGTCGTTCCCCTGAGGTGATTGGGAGTGAAAGTAACAGCTGTGAGTGAGCCTATTTCTTTTCACGGCAGACTGAAACCTATTCTATTCCGTGGGATAATGCGCACGACTCTCCTCAGCTTTGCCCGTTCAGGTAAAGTGAGTTCAGGATTTCACAACGCTTTGTGTAATGCCAAACCTGCCCAGAGATGAAAGAGTGAAATAGTAGACCTGCAGGTCTGAAAGCGTGTCTGTGACACAATCAGTCTCACCTCTGGCCCATATGGAGCAGTGGGACTGCCTTAAACTGTTGAATCTGAATAGTTGTTGGACAAACTGTACTAGGTGATCAGTGATTAACCCAAAAGTTACATTCAAAACCTTTGTCATTCTTTCCTTTAACTCATTAAAAGCTTCCCCCAAAATAGTGCCGATGAATTAGAATCAGAAAACTTTATTGATCCCAGAGGAAGTTACGACTGTACAATCACACAGAGACACAGAGAAAAGAACAATATCAAATACAATTAAAAACTCAATATGATATTTACACAAATTCTAGGCATTAATACTATAGATAAGTAAGTAAAATTACTACTGACAAGTAGTGGTTATTGTACATAATAGAAATAGTGATATTGATATTTCATTTGGGATAAACACTATATAGACAAAAGTATTGGGACATGCCTGTTTTTCCGGATTTGGGCCCCTTACTTCCAGTGAAGGACAATCTTACTGCTTCAGCAGACCAAGACATTTTGGTCAACATCATGCTTCCAACTTTGTGGACAGAGTTTGAGGAAGAATCTTTTCTATTCCAGCATGATTGTGTCCCAGTGTACAAAGCAAGCTCCATAAAGACATGGCTGGATGAGTTTGGTGTGGAAGAGCTTGACTAGCCCTGACAGAGCCCTAACCTCAACACTATCCAACACCTTTGGGATGAACTGAACAGAGATTATGAGCCAGACCTTCTCATCCAACATCAGTGCCTGACCTCATAAATGCTCTACAGAAAGAAAGGTTTCACCTGCTATCACAGTAATGTGCAGTTAGATCTTTCTGTCTGGTGTTTTCTGCCACTATATAAAGGAGCTCCATGATGCTTAAAGGGGTTAATCAAGGGGTATATTCACATGTTGATAAATCGTTTTCTAAATGCACAGTTACATCAGAATTGTACTAGATTGTGCATGTCATTGCATTTGTGACTATGCAAATGAATATATATTCCAAATAGTTAAAATTTCTGCATTTTCAAAATGATTTTGGATTTTTTTAATTCCCCTCTTTAGCTAAGACTTTCCCAATCACATGATCCCATCAACACTGGAAGGCTGATGGTGTATATGTGTACTGTCATGTGAAGTCAGTCGCACATTTTTTTGAGCTGCCACTAGAATAACATCATTGAATAACTAAACGCACTTGGAGGAGAACGGCATTCTTGCTAACATTGCGATAAGTTATAGGGGAGAGGAAGGGCCATTCCGCCCACCTAGAGAGAGCAAAGCCAGTCTTCCTTCTTGGACTCTTTGCCATGACACTGCAACACCACTTGAGATCCCCATTAAAAGACCTGTTGGTTTCTCTCACAGTTGTATTGACAATAATTTTGTTTTTTTTAAATGAAAGCTTTTTAAAGGGTTTCTTTGAAGAAAGTATTTTTGGCGTTTTGAAAGGCTACGTATGATGTTGCTAGTGTTCACTGAAAACACAGAAATCAAAATGATCAAAATATTGTTCTTTTTACTAAAACAGTCAAAACGTACAGCTCTAATATTATAAGTCCATTGCTTTATATATTACCCTGTACATGAGCAGAAGCTAGCTGATTATAGTTAAAAAATACAAGTTCATGCAGGCGGCCTTGGAGTCCTTTGGTTATCCAGTGGAATGACATTCTTTGGTTCTATTTGGCAGTTTGTGGATCACCAGATTTCGATGGAAATCGCGCAATCAGAGGAGTGTCACTAATATCACACACGTCACATATCTTCCACTGGTTCAAATATTGACATAGCCCTTGTGCAAACACAAAATCCTCACATTCATTCATCAAAAAACTCAGCACTAGCTCATGTTGCTGTACTACAAATGCATTCCTTGCGATCATCACTGATTTCTTACTGTTTGCAAAACTGTCATTCTTTTCCGCCTACATGACCACCAGTGATTTATAACACACTCCTCTTACGTTCTCACTCTTTCTCTCCCATGCACACATACATAAACCCCAGTCCCAGAATTCCATTGCCACCAGATTCTTTCACTTAAATGTTATTCACATTTTTTGGGGTGCTGAAATTCTCCTTGTCCATTTTTAATTCCTCCATGGGAGGTCATTACTGCATGAGTTGTTTCAGGTCATCCGTGGGTGAAATCGTTTAGGGGATGTTTTATTCTGTCCATTGTGAAGGGTGATAGTATAAGCATGAGCACCTTCTGCAGTCAACAGTGTTTTTATCGTTCGTTCTTTCCACTGACCTTGAATCCAGCAGTTGCCTAATGAGCACATTGTCTGTTGCGATGTATCGTAAGTTCAACATTAGATTGGGGGATGTAATTTGACTATAGGAGAACAAGTCTTGTTGGGCCTGAACTGATCTCTTAACGACAACATCTGGGCACAGTCCTAAGTATTGGTAGGAGCATAAAGTAATATAGGTGAGAACAAACCAATCCACTGTCTATGCAATGGACAGCACAGCAAGCCTGTCTTTAGTGAACCATCGATGGAACAAGCACTAACATGGCTTAACCCCCCCCCCAACAAATTCCATTCAAGATTGTAGATGTGCCATGCCTAATTGTGTCTCCCCCACCCCCCCTCTCTCCCTCTCTCTCTCCCCTCTATTTCTCTCTCTTTCTCACTCTCTCTCTCTTTCTCACTTTCTCCCTCTCTCTCTCTCTCTTTCTCTCTCTCTCTCTCTCTTTCTCTCTCTCTCTCCCAGTTTTCTATCTAATGCATATTTTATAAAGCTTCATATTGTCCTCTACAGTATTTGTGCCTCTTGTGACTTTCTCAAACTTTTTTTCTTTGTCAGTGGGTTGTCTCCATGTTTGTTAACTGACAAACTGTCGTTATGTATCTGGGAAGTGTGAAGGCGACATGAATCTGTGTGCACAATATTCATGACTTGTCAGTAGCTATTGTTTATTCCCAGCCTGCAAAAGAGCCTTCGGGGAATGTGGAGCCTTTGAAGCCGAGTTTGTTAGCGGGGAATGCCCTCCCTCTACCCCAATAAGGGTGCTCCACAAAGTTCTTCTGCTGTAAGAGATTGAAATAGTTGATGGCCTGTACTGTTTGCTGCGTTTCACACGATTAACTTTCTCCCAAAGCGCTCTCTTAAGGGCACGGCTTTGCATTTAACAAGATGACGGCGACAACGCGGGTCGTTTCAGATTTGAAAAGGGGCAAATTATTGTTTGTGTTTTTGCCTGTAACTGAAGGATCTGCTTTCTCGAGTTTTTACGGACCCTCTGTAGAGTGAGGCTGTGTTTAGGGGGGCTGAAGGCGTCTGGCGTTCTCATGGGATTGTGCAATGGCTGGGGTCTGTTGAAAAGATGGTTTGGTTTAATGAATTTCACAATACAGCACAGTAATGCAAAGACCTCCAGGCAGGTCTGTTGGCACAGAGTGAACAAACGTCCACTTCTCTTTTTCTCTCCCTTCGACTAAGCCTAGCAATCAGTCATGGTTTCCCTTCGAAAAGAGATGGGACAGTTCAAAGCAATCAGTGCTGACACTCTGTATGTACAGCAGGCCACAAACAGAGGCTCTCTAGAAAAACAAACTGTCAGAAAAAGCACAGGTGGTAAGATCACTGCATGTATAAAAAGTGTCTACAATTTCAGTGTTGACTTTGTGTTTAAACAGCACTAGTAATTTACCCTTTACTACTGGTGATAAAAGCTTATTTCACATGGAGAAATTCTTTTAAAGGTGCGTTTGTATCAGTAACAGTTATTGTGATGATGTATTTTAAATTTGCTTAGAAATGCATACTGGGATATGAATGATATAATACTTGTATTGTAATCATTACAGTTTGTTACAGCAATTTTTTCTTGGCATATCAAGGATATCTTCATTAATCTGGCCAACTCTGTATTTCATTACAGAGAAAATAAATGGTTATGTTTGTTTGTAATTGTAATAACATTGAAATGTTAAACAAAAACCAAAGTAACAGTAATTTTTCTTTTTTCCTGCAATATTACCCACCACTACTCAAACCCATTGATACAGGATGTGGCTCATAATGAAGTGGCATTCATTGCATAACTGTGTGTCTTGTACAATACAATAAGCAAGCAACCAAAAGTGACTTTTATCTTTGTCTGTGTTTCAGCTATGCCCAAATTAAAGGAACTGAAGAATGTGACTGTGCCAGAAGGGCAGAAGACCCAGCTGAAGTGTGAGCTGTTAGCTGGTGGCAAACAGACCACCATTGAGTGGTACCTGAATGGGTCCAAGATAAGAAGTAGTCCGACCAGGAAGATCAAGATGAAGAAGAAAAGGTTAGTGTCTCTATCGTTTGCTTGGAAGGCTTCAGGTTGATTCTGTTTCAAACCTAATGATGCCTCCAAGGAACACTGAGTCATGGGTTAATGGTTTACACAGCGTGCTGAAGTGGTGGAAAAGTTATTTTCACTCTCTACGGAATACCTTGAGGCATGAGGGTCTACTCTGAGCATTTGTCCACACGGCGAGTCTGAGTATGCAGATTCTTATCAAGACTTGATGTGAACTTTTTCACATATTCTTTTTGTAACAGTAGAACAGTGTTTTTATGTCTAACTGCATCATCCTGAATACGAATTCTGTGAGTTAACTCTAGAAGACAACATATTCAAATTTGAAATAGCAGGTTTCATACATGTATAACCTAGATTTTGATGAATGGGAATTCTTCTACCAGTTTGATAAGACATGTTTCGTTCATCTTAGTCTGGTCTAGACCTTGACCGATATGGTATTAAACCCAACACATTCTAATACGGAAACTAAACCCTAGGGTGTATGTAAAACATAACAAAAACAATTGTAAACTTCTTGTATGAGTAAATTCTCTCTGGCTGTATTCGCAAGACTAACACAAACAAATTTACCACTGAAACCCCTTGGAGATATGTAAAACACAACAAAAACAGTTGTAAATACAGTTCTTGTATGAATAATCTATCTGCCTATATTTGCATTATCACCCATTTATTACTGTTGGATTTCCTGGAATACTTTCAACCACAAAGTTTTACTGCCTGGATATTAAACCTCGTATGTAGTACTGGACATTTGGCATATGAAGCAGACCAGTGGGATCTACGCCTGGAGGTTTTCAAAAGTGCATTAATGGTTACATAAACGACTGAGAGCAAATTAGTAGGGATGCACCGATCGATCGGCCACCGATCGGAAACGGACGATTTTTGGCCTGATCACTCACACGTATTGCCGA
>JBBPDE010000034.1:4033995-4047490 GCA_037974605.1 Nannopetersius ansorgii | reverse complement strand
ATCGGTATCGGCCGATCACCTTACACAAAAATCGGTAATCGGAATCGGCCAAGAAAATTGCAATCGGTGCATCCCTACAAATTAGGGATTGAGTGCACCATCATGCTTGAAGGAAATAAAACATCTGAATGTAAATTTTAATTTGAGGATTTATAGTTTATCTTTGAGACCCACTGGTTACAGCAATTTGTTCTTAAAAACACTGCAGACATTATGCAGATAATTACAGCCTTTTCTGGTCAAAGCAGTACCGGGATCCTCATCTACCGAGATATACAGTACTTAGTACAATACATAGTTAAAGTAACTACCTTTACTCATGAAAAGGTTATATTTTGAGTGTATGTACATTCATATATAATGGGAGTTGCTGTATATTTCAGTTTATGAAGTGTAGCCATTGAGAACAGTTTTATTTGACAGGTTTCACATGACAACTGACAACTAACAATTACATCTGTTTTTGTGCAAAATTACAATCTAAAATATTACATATGAAATTATATCTTCCAGTATCATTTCAGTCCGGCCTTAATGTAGTAATATAATATAATAAAATATAAGCACGAGATACATAAGCACTTTAATTCTGTCTTATTCTATGTGTACCTTTGCGTTCACTTGAATTTTTTCATTTACTATTTAAAAACCTTTAAACATGACACATGCTGAAACCAAATCTCTAAAACCACTGGAGACCCACAAGTTCCCATATGACTAAGTATATCTGCATATATTTTGAATTTGTCGCTCAGAGTTCCTGGAATACTTTCAACAATAGATATTCCACACCTCACATGTAGTCGATTGACATTTGGATAGTTATAATAAGCATAATACCTGGATCTGTTTCAGTCAGATCCGGATTTTGAGTTCATTTTTACATTAACAACTGAGGAGTTTTCCCCCTGCTATGCACGAGAGAAATACCTCAGCTTATCTTAACCATCATGGAAGAGTTCATGTCACTTCTATATGCGGGCTGAGTGATACAAGGGCACAGACTGCCAAATGGGATGAAATCTTTAACTGGTTTAGATATTTTAATTTTTTTGTAAATACAGTGAATGTTTTGATTAATTACAAAAAACAAAATACATTTCATCTTTTATGTCTGATTAATGTTTCAAATGGTATAAAATTCAATGTTTTGACGCCACACCTGCTTTTCTTCACACATTGTGGCTCTAGGTTTTACTTGGTCAATATTAAAGGACCATTTTTACTGGTCATAAATATTTACACATGCGGAGGAAAACTGGTATTGTCAAGTGGTGTAAACAGACAGTGTTATGAATGACAGCAATTATTTCTGTATTGAAATGCATGCAAGCTCATTGTTGTGGTGTAATAATTGTGAAACTTTCTGGTGTGTTCTGGTTTTGACAGACGGATAACATCAGAGCTTACCTTAACGAAAGCCACAGAGTCTGATGTTGGTAAATACACATGCAAGGCTGTCAATGATCAAGGCCAAGATGAATCTTTTGCCACAGTGGATGTCACCAAAGGTAAGAGGAAATATCTGCTTAGTTTCAACAAACCTTGAAAAGCCAAAACTCAGTCAGCTCTCAGGATTATTTCAAATATCTGTAAAATGTGGTCAATAGCAGACATTAAGTGGTGAACAAAGCTGATCTGATCTGCCATAGCAAATATTTTTGTAAATACTGAGAATTAATTCTCTGAGACATATTTACAGGTTTTATAGAAACATAGTACTGGTGACCCAGTGGTTAGGAAGTTGCCCCTGCAATCAGAAGGCCATAGGTTTGAAACCCAGGACTGCTAGCTACCCTTGACTAAAGTACCGTCCCCGCACTCTACTCCCTGGACCCCCTATGCTGGTGGCAGCCCCCGCTTCACGTGGTGAATGGGTTAAATGCTGAGAAAGAATTTCACATTGTCCACACTGTGTGCTGTGGTGTAGTGTGTTCTAGGGCCACTTTACCTTACTGTACTGTGTAATACACTTACTCTGGCTCAAAGTGCTCCACAGGTAAGTTTGGATTTCAGACAGTTAACAGGCAAGACATTCCTTTCAATGTAAGTTAATGTAAAAAGATATTTTTGCAACATTTATGTTGGTCTATACATGCATGTTGATTAGATTTACCTTTTTTTTTTTTTTTTTTAGACATCGTATGTAAATGTGTTGTTTTATTGACATGACAAACCAGCCTATTCAAAACAGGCTATTTTTAATATCTCAATTTCCATTTCCTACAAAGACTTGAGAGTGAATGGTATGTTTTGAAATACAGACAGTGGTTAGGTACCATATCAAAGTCTCATTGAAATGAGCAAGAAGTATTTTCACCTCTATGGGAGCTTTAGAAAGGAAAGCTGCCAAAAAGAATGGAGTGAAACCTTGGGAGTATCACTTTTGGTTCTTTGAAGAATCTTTCAGTGAGTTGCTCTTGAAGCATTTTGAAAAATGAGTTGTGTGAATGTGAAAAAGGTTCTATACTAATCAAGTACTCAACTCCATTCAGAGTACGGCATTTATAAAGCTACACTTTAATAGTTAAAGGACACTATAAACGAGTGATGCAGCTGTCCCAAGCTGATGTTGTGGTACATCACTCTTTTCTTTTACAGGGACTACACAGAATAAAAGTGAGGAAACCAGGGTCTCAGCTCTTTTTCAGCAAACTCAGCGTGGAAATGTAATCATATATTGTTGAAAACGTCTTCCGATTAACTGAAGAGATTTTGTATTAAGTACAGTATAAAAGGTGGTAGAATTACAGTATAGCTTGTTGTTTACACAGAATAAGCTAGCAAGTTTACTTACTCATTGAATTTGACTTGATTTAATAAAAGTGAGGAAATCAGGGTCCCAGCTCTTTTTCAGCAAACTCAGTGTGGAAATGTAATGCTATGTAGGCCATGGCAATTTACCAGTTGTACATGTTCACATGTATGCTGGCACCACTAGCTTTTTTTGTTCTTGTTATAATTTCTTTTGTTAATATTTCTCGCTCAACTACAGCAGGTAAGCTTTGCTTGATTGACTAAATACTTTTGTGTAAATGTAGATTTCTGTACATCAATACACAACAGAGAAGTCATTCAAACCCTATTTATTTGATTATTTGATATAGTGTTTGACACTAAATGAAGCTAGAAGCAAGAAAGGCAATCACCCAATTTGACCTCCTCTGGCTTATACTTTAATAGTTGATTTGTTAATCCCAATTATTTATATGGCAATTGGTCGGCCGCTAACATGTCATTATCCTGACAGGCCTAGACCTATCTATGATTGTGAAAAATGAGGGCTGTCCATTTGTCCCATATTAGCCTTAAAGCAGGAAGTTCATTAAAGGAACATAATGGTACTTATCCTGATATAAAACTATGATATCTGATGTTGTGGTACATCACTCTTCTTTTACAGGGACTACACAGAAGCCTTAAGACTGTGTATGTCCAGTATCATCCCAAGGATTTGAAATGTACTAGGCAGACAGATTGTGAAAGTTGTCTATCTTATGGTCTGTTCTATGGTGTATTATTTTGAACTGTGATGGATGTACCTATTGTGAAGTTGCTGTCAGGACACAAACCCATATTCAGACGATGTTAAAAATTGCGGTTGAGTTCCCGAAAACTTTGTGGGCCATTAATATCTTAGCCAAGAATACAGAGTTCCTTTTTACCCACTCTCTGTACTCTTGTTGCAGCTCTGGAAGAGGGATCAGTATGCTGCGCTGTTAAATCTGGCTACTTAATCACTTTTTCAATTAGTGAGTAGTACTCCTCTGAACGTCTGCCAAGACAGAAAAAGCCATTTCAGCCATGTCTCCGTCCAGACACTGATAGAACAGCAAGGACATGCGTCAAGATCTGACTGTGTCCTTCGTTCACTTATGATTTTTCTCATGTTTCAGGGTCTGACATGGTTCCATCAGTGTTATAGTACAGCTGTTACCCTCTGCTTTCATCCCGACTGACGCACTTAGCTCAGTTATAGTTAAACACAAAGACTCAGTGTGGTTCCAAACATTGGTGCAGATCCAGCAATCTTGATCATTCGTAATCTGATGGAATTTTAATGAAATATTTGACGGAGCAGGCTAATTAAGAGTCTGCGTTTTATTTTTTTACAGCATGGTACCCGTGCTAAATGTAAACCAGTGACGTGTGATATTGTTCAAAACGTCTTAGGTTTAACTGAAGAGATTTTGTATTAAGTACAGTATAAAAGGTGGTAGAATTACAATATAGCTTGTCATTTACAACAGAATAAGCAAGAAAGTTTGCTTACTAATTGAATTTGACTTGATTTAATACAAGTGAAGAAGTCAGGGTCCCAGCTATTTTTCAGCAAACTCAGTGTGGAAGTGTAATGATATGTAGGCAATTTAACAGTTAACATGTATGCTAGCACCACAATATTTCTCTCTCAACTAAAAGAGGTAAGCTTTGCTTGATTGACTAAATACTTTTGTGTAAATGTAGAGATTTGTGTGCATCAATACACAACAGAGAAGTCTGTTGTATATATATATATAGTGTAATGCATTGCATTGACCTATAGGCCAGACATGTTTGAGATGTTTGCCTTTAATGTTCTTGGACTTAATTAACACATTATATAATTTTTGTTACTTTCAAGTTTACTTCTTTTTCCCTGTTCATTACTTTTGATTTATGGTAACTGGTATATGTGGCATTATTCAGGGCTAAACTTGCTGCTGTAGCAGTAGGCACACTAATGATGCTGCATTTGATAGACTACAGTGGATTAGAAGACACTTGGAAGCCAAGTGTGCGGAGGTGTAATGGAATTGCCTGCTGAGATGGTGGTCAGTAGCCAGGTTCCCATGGGTACCATTCGTGACTGTGGAAGATCCTGATGTGCTGTATATAGAAAGAGAAAGATGGTAGGGAGTAAGGTGAGACAGCACTTTAAATGTTTTACATTTTTCTAGCTATGTGACTGAATGCATGTCTTTTTTTTTCTTTTAAATGATTCCACATCTCATTTCTAGGGAAAGGCATAAAGATCTCAATACAAGAAATTGTCCATAACATCTCACAATAGTTGATTTTAGTGGAACAGACAAAACACACAAGCAAAATATATACGTTCTTGTGTTGACATATACTCTCAAAATGTATGTCTTTTATGGAGGTACATTCTAATGATACCTATCGAGATGTAATTTATTGTAATAGCAGAATCATATTGTCACCCCTGTTCATTGATTTGTGGTATTTTGTCTGAGTAGTTTCCCCTCTAGGTTCGCCATATAAGTAGCATTTCCTTGCAACTTGAGACCACCAGCCATCATTAGCTCTCCCATGAAGACCTCCCCCATATTCATCAGAGCTTTTCATTTGATCCATTTAAGGGAAGTCGTTTCTCTCGATTCCACTGGTGTAATGACCAGCGTTGGCCAGTTATATCAGATGAATGTTTAAACAGCTCATACACAGCACCTAATCTACTCTGTAGTTAAAATAAACTCTTCTACAGTTCATGTAGAGAGCTGCAAAAAAATTGGGTGAATTGAAACCACAGTGTTTAGGCAATGGTGAAGATTTTGCAAGAAAGGAAAATACATATATATAGTGTATTAAACAAATTGACTGTAGAATTACCATTATTGTTTGATGCTTGAAAGCCTCATTTCACTAGAATGACTCTTTGTAACAGTAATAATCGTAATACAGTGAGTGTATCATGCAACATCTTCTTCGCGCTAGGATTAAGAGCCTGTCTCTTCTAAGCCCAGACATCCACAAAATTGATGGCTATTGATTTGAGTTTTCCCAACACAGCGCTTCATTTTGCCAAGAGGTGGGCAGCTTTAAAAGTGTGGATGATATTGCAGTGGGTGGAAAATGGATGGTCCATAAGTGACTGTGTTGATCTCTTGCCCTAGTTTAGGAATATCATGCAGCATTTAAAAAATTCAAGGATAATTGGCATCATTTTACTTCTCTGAGAACCATTTTTAAATGAGGTTTTTAAAGTGAGTATAAAGAACCATTAAAAGTATAAAGAACCATCACATAATGGAACAGGGTTTTTTTCCACTATAAGAGTTGTTGCAAGAACTCACGAATCTCATTATAAAAATAGTTCTTTTAGGAACCATTCACTAAAAGGTTCTTTAGGAAACTAAAAATGGGTCTTTTATGGTGCCACCCAAAGAACCCTTTGTGGAAACCCTTCTGTTTTTTAAGGTATAAGATACAGCTCATTTTGAAAGCAGTGTCAAGTGAATAAAGAGGGCCATTGTCTTTAATCAAAAAGTACTTACTCCATTCCCCCAATCGACCCTTTGCACTGACTCATCTGCAGCGTGATTTATGTACAGCATGACCAAACTCGATATTTCTTCAAAGTAAGAATTATTCAGAAGTAATGTCTCCTACAAAAACAGCTGAATTCATGAGGTCACCTAACAGATATGTCTCACATGATGGTTAGTACTGGGGCCAGTGGTCCGGACCCCAGACAGAAGATAATGGCGTTGGACATTTTACTGCTCTTGTACTTCCAGTCTGTAAAAAGTGCAGCTGTAGAGAAGGATAATATGTCAGTATGTTCGGTCCCGTCTGCAAGGCAAAGGCAAGATGTAATACTTGTGGTATTTGGACCTAATACTATTAATTAAGGTCTGTGCAAATGTCAGATTGTTTTTATAAGCTGTTATCTGAATGGGTCCTGTTTCAAGTGGGGAATATGAATAAATGTCTAGACAAGTATAATGTCTACTGGGGAATATGATCTCAATCTGATGGAAATAATATCTTGAACCATGTGCAAGGGCTATCAAACCGAATGCTGGAGCTCGGGGATCTAATTTAGTCTATTTTAGGTTTTACCTGAAGTTAGTTTTTAATGAGTGCTATAGAACAGCTCTTTTTTCTGTTTATTTTTGTAAAATCCACAATGTAATATAAGTTGACTCTCGTATTCCCATGGGTAAAGGTTAACCTGGTTAGAAAAAGAGATGAGAGACCGGATCGGCACAAACACTTTGCTTTTACGGCTGTGTGTTTTGACTAGAGTCGAAGCTGTTTTGTCTCTTCTCATTTTCTTCTGAGGGAAACAGTAGGAAGTTGAGAAACTTCCAGAAGGCATTTTATAACCCACAGTTAAACTGGCTAAGATGTTGAGTTTTCCTTTCTTTTTTTGATCTATTTTTCATGTCAATTCACCATTGGAATTCTTCACTTTGAAGCTCCAAATCCCACTAGCGGCGTATACATATTCTTTGTTTTCATTTGTTCTTTAAGATCTAGGGCCAGTTTTACGCTCTCCCCAGCTTATCCCTCTGCTTTTATTTATTTATTAATTTCCATTTTCCTCCCATGTGATGGGCCATCTTGCTGTATATTTGTGTGTGCCTTCACTGCCAAGCTGGGGTGCATTTCTCCCTGCCTTGATTTTCATTTGTACAATAGGCTTATGCAGATCCACAGAACTGCCTCAAGTACACTGAAAAGCTCCGAAGACTCCTTTTTGCTTTTTTAATCTCAAACAGAGGGATATTTACTTCACCCAGTGTTCTGTGGGGCTTTTTTTTAACAGATTGTATTATCTTTCATCAGGGGCTTAATATGCCTTGGCGGTACATTAATGTGGTCGGTGCAGCCATGAAATTTTTAGATCTTGTCTTCCGATTGAGATGATGAAATGTGACAGTAGTGGAAGTAATTTCCATTATCTAAAAGGCAAATCCGAAGTTGATGGCATGACAGGAAGGAAACATTCCGAGAAAAGTTGTTTTTTGTAACCCACAAAAGTTTACTGTGATGTATTTTACTGAGGCAAAATTCTACAGCATCTCTTTGGAAACTTTGCTTCTCCAGCTGCTCTTTTATTATGAAGATGTTTTTTGTCCCGATTTCCTTTTCACAGCTGCAGGCTAAGTATAAATGTTAACTTTCTCCTCATGGCCAGTCTTGCCTGAGTTCAGCGTACTGCGAGTCACGCCACTGGCTTCCTTGTGAGAGCCGTTTGGGAAAAGACTCTGAAGCGAAGAGCACGCTGTACCTCTGCCGCAGCATTAATAATTACAGCACTCAGAGTGAGCATGTGGTTCTCTCAGCCCTGCACCTTCAGCAGACCACCGTTAAGAGCCAGATTATGACATCTTAGATTTCAGAGGCCCTCTCTTTTACAAGAAACTTCCTAATGCACCTCTAACCTACCACTGGGGATGAACTTGGAGAAGAAAGTGAGGAAATGCATCGACAAAATGGGCTGGGGAAATTGGATGAGGCTATTATCCCTTTTTCTTGACATAGTATGGTCGTTGTTTATGACTGTTTCATGTAATTGAACTGAATTCATTGAATTATTAACCAAGTAAGGGACAGTGCTTCAAACACACTCTATGACAAAAGTCTCTTTCTTAATATTTTTCAAATTTTCAAATTAATTATTTAGATGCAAGTATCATTGGCAAGTCAAATGGAAAACAGTTACCTTACATTGTTTCTGGATAATGTGTGTTCCTGTATACTAGTAGTGGTAATGCAAAATAGTATTTGTTTTTCGTTTTAGCAGAATTGATTACAAAAGGCAAATGAATAGGGTGTTTTAGATTTTAATGAAAAAAAATTTAAAATCCACAACAAACAAATCAAGAGTAAGTTCCCTTTATTAAATCTGGTTTCTATTTGGTTAACTTTTATGATGTAATGAGTCATTTAAGGATAAGCAAGACAGAACCTTCCAATCAAAACAATCTTGGTTAAGTAAAATATTATTTTATCATGCCAAACGGACACTTTGGTTCATTAACTTTATTAGGCTTGTGTGCAGCACACCATTGTCCAGTATCAGTCCAGGGCCATTGGTGATTGACGATAGTATTTCAGGTCACATGGTGGTGAAACCGTTTTCCTGTGGAGAAAGGTTTAAATACATTTTCAGCACACATTGCATCAGAATCTACTATTGACCTACAGATCAAAGAGCCTTCCAGTTACTTTATCAAGCGTCAGAGTGGACAGAGAAGACTGTTTAAACCAGAGAAAATAAATATACGTGTGTTGCTCAGAAACTTGCAAATATAAGTTGGCTCATGTCCAAACATAATGCAGATTAGTCAAATTTAGACATAAATAGCAGGTGCTACTGTGATACATTTGGAAAACATTTGGAAGACATGTTGTGGGATGGAATTTAAATACTCCTCTGCACAACCCTGTAAGTTTAATTTGTTGTCCTTATTGTAGATCCACTGATTGAGACACTAGTGATGTGTAAGAGCAATGTCCTCCCTTTTTGCTTTCCATTAGCCTCAGATATGCCTTTGTTCGGCCGTAGAGGACATGGGCTGGACTGGTATTAAGTCATGTCCTACATACTATATACTGTTACACAGAGGCACTCTTAATTTAGCTTTTGGATAGATAACCTACAGTGAAGGACATGGCTCCAGTACCTTTTACACATTCTGTATCTGGTGGAAAATTCTCTGTTGAAAGACAGAACAGGTTGTGTCTCAATCGTATGGTTACACACTGTATCGGATAGGAGCTGTCCAGTCAAGTGGTGCTGAACCCAGAGACCCCGCCACCCCCCATCTTCTATTGTCCACTGCTTAAAGGCACCCCTGAAGGGACTAAGCTAGTGCGCAGCCAGCCTAAATGATAAAAAGATCCTGTTTCTAACCCACCCCCCCACCCACTCCCCAACTACACACACACACACACACACATAGACACACTCACACACCCACTTACACTTAGAATGACTTAGTTTCTACCCAAGCTCCATTACATATCCAACTGGGACGCCAGCCGCAGCCTGTATGCCTCTGTGTGTGTGTGTGTGTTCGTGTGTGTCAGTGAGGGTCGCAGCAGGAGACGGATGAGCCTGTAGTGCAGGCACCAGCCAGGCGGGCCGACCGAGGTGAGAGCGCTGGCACACATACAAATACACACAGGCCTGGCCACTTAATTCTGTCCATCCCGTATGATGACTGTACTGCTTTTCCTCAATTCGGTCACAGCCAAAGGCTGGATTAGAATCTGTAGACTGGAATACAGGCTGAAGCACCAGTCGTCTCACCCCCCTCCCCATATTACCAGCAGGAGGGACAGCTTTACTCACAAATGCTGTCCTGTCCTGGCAATGATCTTGTGCTTAAGAAGGATGAAAGGGGCTCCTCTATTTCTCTAAAAGCCTCTCATTCTCTGTACGTCAGCAGAGAATAATGACATTATTGAATTCAAGCCTGCCTCTCCAAGACCTCGTCCTGTGTTGGTGAAAAAAATAGTTGTGCCACTCTGTCTTTTGGCATGAACATGCGCTTCATCTTCTAATGCACCAATAACCTTCTGTCTGTCAGTAGGCAGCCATCCCTGCTCACTTTTAGACTCTGTGCTGGGATTTTTCTAGGTCAGGTCCCCTAGACAGACCCACTCTCTTTCTCAATTCACTCTCCTTCGTTTTCTCTCCCTCTCTCACTCTTTCTCTCTTTCTCATTCTCAGCCGTAAATAATTAATTTGACTTCCTCCAAAAGACTGCAACACGGAAATTAATTTATGCTCATTTTACTAGTTGAATAAATACCCCTCGCGTGTCTTCCTCTCTAGTTTATTTGATGGGACTCTTCATGTCATCATGTCATGAATATGTTGACGTTTCTTGGATACAATTTGCATGCCTCTGGAGAGCTGAAGGTGAAGCTGACCTGAGCATTTTCTTTGTGGATCTCTTGAGAAGTTCTTTGTTGACCACACTTGACATGCCACAGCATGGTGACTGTTTGAAGGAAGGCAGAGTCTCAAAGACCTGAAAAGGCTTTTTGACATTGTTGTGTCTTTGACAGAACGATCTGTATAGTGTGTTAGTCTCTGACAGTGACTGGCTTTGGCAACACTTTTGGCATTCTCTCCTGCATCTCAGAGCCAACGACCTTCAATAACAGAAGTCAGTCCAATTCATTAATCTGCCCTCAATGCTGTTCTTATCATTTTAAAGTTATTTTTTCTTCAAATAGTATTCAAAAGGCTGAAAGCAACTACATACAACAACTCTCATAGTTGTGCTGCACCTAAGGTGCTTTGGACAGATTCTGGTTGATGTCCTTTGAATCTATTCAGCATGTAAACCCTTTCTATCCTATTTTTTCATGTGGTTGGTGAGGAAGGCTTTCTCCAGTGGAAGTACTTTCCTGACGACAAATTCACACAGACTTTTCTTTGTAACATAATGTCACAAGTGCTTTTAACAGTTGCCACTTGTCTTTACTGGACAAACCTAGTTTCATATTTCAGACACCAATGTCAGACGTCTGGTGTCTAAAGTGTTTAAGTGTCAGACTTTGGGTTAATAAGGTTCAGTGGTAGTGAAACTAACACATCTACTGAATAATAGATCAAATATTGACTGGTAATTACTGTTGTTGTGCGTAATTTGTCTTTCGAAAACCTAACTGAAAAGGAATGCAGTAAATATTATCTTGTCTTATGTGAAGTATCAATGTTCATCTATGACAGTTCTTCATCTGTTATGGAAAACTTCAATTTTGTTAACAATTGTTGAAGAAAACTTTTCTGCTTTATAGGCTTGGGGTAGGGGTATACTGGCAAGACCCCAGACATTATATGGTGGACCTCCAATTTATGGATTACCCCTGGACCCCTGGTTTAACACAATGGGAATTACAGGCAGGCCAGGTTGTGTCTGTCTCTACTTAAAATACATTGCATTAACTCCACCACGTAGTACAAAGTCCATGGGGGTGGGGGGTCAGTGTGATACTGCCCCTGACCTTAAGACCTCACCCATGTGTTTTCAGCCTCCCATACATTCAGGTCTGGTCCGGATTTGACACCCAGCCCATTAGCACCAGGCGGGGGAGAGCTTAACACCTGCTATCTGTCTCACTCATTCCAACAAGGAGCTTTTGCTCAAAGCCAGCCATGCTGAGCACGGATTTTCTGACTGGTAAACCTAACTCCTGTAGTGTAGGGGTAGCACATTATCAGACCAGGATGGTGTAACCTAGGCTTGGGCAGAACCAAAGGTGAAATTGTGTTGCATGGCTGCAGAGACATGTTTGAGGAAAGGTGTGCCCCCAGTGTGGCCTTGGTTACTCATCACAAACTAGATTATTCAACTCAAATGATTATAATAGACGACACTTTGTCATTGCACCTAAGACTACAGAGTTTACATCAGTGCATCAGTCACCAGATTCATTCATATCTTACTTTTTTGTCAAATCAACCAAGCATTAAAATTCCTTTCCTTAACACATGCACAGACAATGACAGCGGATATGGCTGACTAATCTGATAAGCAGATGTCTAGTGTCTGATGGTCTTAAGAGCAGGTTTTTGTATGAACACATGCTTCAAAAAAACAGAATACACAAAACTTCACTGGCAGTGCTCACGATACGCTGTAAACACGCTGGACCTTCCAATGTTCAGTAGTAGGCATTATAATTTCTACATTAAAATGATATCACTGACATGAATATATCATGGTGTGCCAGCTGTGAAATTGGCCTCTTAGGAAGATCAAAGTGCATTCTTCAAATGCCATAGCCATGTTCTGAAGGTCTGTAACTTGATAGCACAGATCCTCCATCCCCCCGCTGCTAAGACTGGTGTGAAAAGCTTTTGTTCTCACATTGTCTGTTTGCTCTAATGAATTATATTATAGATATAATAATGATTCAAGATTTTAAATAAAGTCTGCTGCTTACACTGATGACTAATAAAAGTCTGTTGGTTCGTGCGACTGTGCTGGACTGTGCATTTTGTTATTAAAATGGCCAAGCGTCCAGAGTGACTGTGATACTCCAAAGGAGTCTGTTCTTCATCCAGTATTTATGTGCAGTGCAGGGGCTTCCGGACTGCCTCCCCCTCCCCCCATCCCCTGAGTCAGCAATACAGTGCCAGGTACAGACAAATGTGATTAGGGAACGTAAAAGGGTGGGCTGCATGCGTAGTAAGTGTCAGACAAGGAGAAGGGGTAGCAAATAAGGGCAAAATCTATTTACCCTTTACAAATCAGGTTTATGATATTAGTTGTCAACTGAGATAAGTTTTCATTCATGTTTAATCCTTCTCATGCATTGTAGCCAATAAAGGAGGTATTCTGCAGGCTGAGCCCATTTAAAACAATAGCTTAAGTCCCACAAGGAATATCACGTGTCACAGTCACTGGTGTAGCGCTTCCTCCCTTCCTCATAAAAAAACACCCCTTTGTATTACCATAATCAATGGTCTAAGTCTAGTAAGTGAATGAAAAAATATGAGCGAGAGAGAGAGAATGAGAGTGGCTGGGACCGTCTGCCTTCCTTGCCTTTGATTCGCTGCCATTCTTCCTAATTGGATCAAGTGCAGACTTGCCTTGCTCTACGCTTCGTGTTCAGAGTGCAGAGCCAGAGCAGCCAGAGAGGGGAGTGTGGACAGAGAGAGAGAGAGAGAGAGAGAGAGAGAGAGAGAGAGAGAGAGAGAGAGAGAGAAAGAAAGGAAAGGAAAAAAAAAAAAAGAGCA
>JBBPDE010000034.1:4025454-4033895 GCA_037974605.1 Nannopetersius ansorgii | reverse complement strand
GAGAGAGAGAGAGAGAGAGAGAGAGAGAGAGAGAGAGAGAGAGAGAGAGAGAAGATAGGGGGAGGAAGAAAAAGAAAAGATTCTGAGGAGGCAGGAAGGGGAAAGAATCAGTTACATCTGTGTGAGGGAAAGAGGGAAAAGGAAGAGGAGGGGTAAGAGCGAGGAAGGGGGTGTGTGTAATCCTTACTTGCCCATCCTTTCGTGTTGTATTGCGAGGCGTTAGCGACCAGCTCCTGCTCTTGTCTGCCGGCTCTCAGGAGCGGACAGGCACCTGCTGCTCCTGGATGAATCAGCCGCTCTCTGCCGCTGGAGCATGACAGCATGGCTCTCCCGTTGGCCGAGCCCCAGCCCCTGCTGCAGTCCCAGCTTCCTCCTCCCCCTGCCCTTCCCTCAGGTACACACTGCCCTGCTGCTGGAGTTTTCTGAGCCACGCCGCAACTGAGTCTCCTGAGGGAGGGATCCACCTCTGGGCCGCCCTGCTCGGCTTTTGCCTCCAGAGACCATTATAGACTTTTGTGTTGCTGCGTGTTTTTCACCTCATGCTGCTGAGAAGAAGGATGCCTTGAAAAGAAGTCTTTTCTGGCACTGAAGTCAGAGCTTCTTCCCAGATGTTAACGAGGTTACCTTGGCAGTACCGAAGATCGTCTTTGCTGTCTTGCTCCCTTCCCCCCCGCAGTGATCTGATAATGGACATCACACTTTACAAGCCACGATGCATGATGCTGCGAATTCTACCACTTCTGCTGCCTGTGTAATACTTTGAGCTAGAAGCCAGGCGTCCTGAGACACACTCCTGTATGCGACAAGAAGGAGGGCAACAGGGACAGGAACGAAAGAAGAGATAAAGATAGAGGGATGGAGTCGGTAGGAGTGGAGGACTCATCGGTTGGACTCTGCAAGCCTCTGGGATCCACATCTCCCTTGGGCCAGTCTTCTGAAGGTCCTCTTAAAACAGGCCCTGAGGAGTTGCCCGAAGACGAGACACCTGAAGAAGAAGAAGAGGTGGTCGTTGAGAGTGAGGAAGAGCGTGGACCTCTGCGATGCCTGGGTTTGGCTGCCGCTTCCTGTTGTGTATGCGTTGAACTGGAGCAGGTACGCAACTGTGCGCGCTCTGAGAAGATTTGCATCCTACCTATTTTAGCCTGCTTGCTGAGCCTAGCACTCTGTACTGCTGGCCTCAAGTGGGTCTTCGTGGACAAGATCTTTGAGTACGAGCCACCCACGCACCTGGATCCCAAACGTATAGGCCAGGATCCTATCATTATTGACGCAGATCCCACACGGGGGCTACCTGTTTCATTTTCACATCCCACCTCACCCCCTGCACATTCCCCACAAAGCACCACTACTCCTGCTAACCCTGGACAGCCTGAGGTGTTTGTGGAGGGAGATTCCACGTCCGGCCCTTTTGCCCCTGCCTCACCCAAGGTGTCTGGCTTTACCCCCTCCTCAGCAGTGACTATTCATGCGAGTTCCGTCACGCAGCCCCTCCCCAGCACCACCCCCGAATCTGGCAGGAACAACACATCAGGCCAACATCCCACTGTGGAATCTAACAACATAATTACCAAAACCTGTAAGTACACTTGCAAAATTGATAACTCGGATTCAGATGTCCACTTTTGGCTTGGAGATGTGCTTATGAAGAGCAGTGAATAACTTTCTTTTTGGTTTTACAGTATGAAAGATTTTATAAAAGTAAATACATACTTAGATGCTTCTGTGTCTGTTTGCTTACTTTTACTACCATTTGATCTAAAAGCCTAAGCAGTTGTAGACAATCCAAGTACTTTAAGTGGAAATTCTGTGTCATATTAACAAACATCAACAGGCGAAATGGACAGTATTTCAATGACTCAGATGATTTGAATGCATTTGGTTCTATTTGCTTGTCCTAATCCCATGTCGTATTGGGAAACTGCACCGGAAAAAGTGCCTGCTCCGTGCTCAGTTCAAGAGCAGACGTGTTGCATCTTGTCAGCTATGTGTCAAGTAGATGTGACTAAGCCTCCTAAGAATGGGCAACTTTACCTGAGTATTGTGTGTAAGCCATACTCCCCTCCATGACTGCAACTAACAGTTACTACTCTTTACACCTAAACAAGATGACCAGAAACCATACCAGACCAATTACTTTAGTCCTCGCCAGGCGGCTATAAAGCACAGAGCTAACATCCTTTTAGTGAGAGTGAAGAGTTCCTGGCTGACTGATTCATTTGCAGCTTTATAACTGGCATTGGTCGTGCCGTTTCCTCTAATCCAAATGCTGTGGCGTGACGAGACTTCCTCCTCTGGGTGTTCTGCTCCATTTCAAGGTCAGTCTGCAGAGGGCTAATTGATTCCCATCCATCGGCCAGCCACACAGAAAGACTATCCCCAGTAATGCTATCTCCCTGCCTAACTGCTCTCCTCTATGACTTTGAAAGCTGAAAGAATTATTATGGCTGGAGGGCTGCCAGGCTCTTTATTGCCGTGGTTCCCACCTCCCCTCCCTCCCTTACCCACTTCCGCCACGTTTCCTTTTGCTTTTTTAAAAATCTCTTTCACCTATGCTGCTGGTAGCAGTGTGGGGTGGCGTGGAGGTTGGACTGACCTACTGCAGCCAGCTGTCCTGGCAGAGACAAAGGAGGGAGGGGTGAGCGAGGGTTTTAGAGACTGCACCAGTTGCTTCAGAATGTTTCAGTTCTTCCTTCAGTGCACACCTTTGAAATGAAGTAGATGAAGTATTCATTGCAGTCTTGACTCATTCTGAAGTTTACTGTTTCCTGTTTACTCTTTTTGAAATTAGACTGAATTATCCCTCTCAGACAGTGACTGAGACTCTTGGATATTCAGAACAGTTTTGCAGGAAAACGGAAAACTTAGGGTGGATTTCTCAGTGAGAACATTAGGGTTAGGGTAAAAGTGTAAAACTTAGGGAAAGACTTAGACAGCACAGATTTTGGACCAAGGCAAAGAGAGTGTGATTATTGCCACAAAGGAACATATTATGTCATTTATCTGTCTAAATGTATTAATGTGTAATGTCATCTCTATAATTTTAATTTCCATCAGACAAGTTTAGATTGTGGCTCCACGGTCTTAATCTGCATCTGATAGTCAATTCAGTCCCTGCCTTCCCCCCAAAATGAATTCAGTCAACAGAATTATCTTTTTTTTCTGTCCCATTCTGTTCCTTCTCATATGCATGTATTACCTGAATCAGAGGCTGCAGCAAAGCTGAAAGCCCTTCCCTTTTTGAGCAGTGTGATCAATTGTCGAGGCCCGGAATGGAAATGCGATCGGTTTCGTCGGTAATCTCAGTCTAAATCAATACACACAGAGAGCAGGTCAGCTGCTCCAGCAGGAAGCCCAGTGAAAAGCGATAGTGCTCCTGACCCTACTGGACATGCACTGACTAATTGTCCAAGGCAAGAGAATTGAACGCAAGTATCTTACTAAGGCAAATACGTCAATAGTGTTTGTTTGTGGTTTTTATACGAATGTTCTGACACTCACATAAATAATTGATAAATATATAAGGACTGCATACGTTTGTGTCTATGAAAAAAAAACTAGGGTAAGACTAGTGTAAATGTGGGTGGAACTGTTTTTTGTTTTTAAAAAATTGTACTAAATCACTTCCACGGTACCTCCTTATTCACTTAAACTGCAGTAATTAAAAGCGGGTGCATGCCTGATTCATTTGTTCTTCTATTTCTCAGAGCAGTTGGTCTAAGCTATTTTAGAGCAATAGGAACTTCATTACTCATATTTGAGTGCCCTTAGTCTATTTAATATGATCTTGTCTCAGCAGGTTAGCTTTACAGTGGAGTCACACAAGATGTAGAAAAGCCTGAAGCCTGGTTTTAGCTAATAAGACATGCGCATGCACACAGTTTGTCAGTGATACACCTGCATGCAGAGTCTTCAGGCAATACTGTCAACAGCGTCCCATTAGTAAGAGAAACATTTGTTTCTTCCCAGCTGGAAGAATGTTTATATCATCCTGGGCTGATTGAAGTCCACTTTCCTTCAGGGACTGCTGTGCTAGCAACGTGCTACACGCCGCTGCATAGGGGATTTGATTTGAACGTTTCCACAAGCGGCTGAGACATTAATAAGGAAAATACTTTCCCACTGCAATGACCTATTTTTCTGAAAGTTTCTAGCAGGATTTTTGTTGAAGTTGATTGCATCTTGCTCCTTTCCCTCATCAATATACAGATCCTGACACTCCTCATGTCATGCCTGTCACAGAGTAGACTAGTTGTGGTTGGAAGTCATCATTTGTGGCTGGATGAGATTATAGTTATGTCATAAGTAGGGCTTAGTTTCTCTGTAGTTCAGCTGCCTCTTTGGCAAAGTGATTTTCTGTCAGTGATATTATCATGGCAGGATGTGCTTAGTAGGTGCTGGCCCAAATAAAACGTATTCATTCTTTATCTTGATATTTGTTTAGATATTTAATGTTCTGATAGTGCCTCTTAAAGATTAGCAGCACTGCTAATCATTAAATCTGTATGAACTTACTATAAAACATTAAAATAACTTAAGTCACTCAGCTACCTAAGCTACCACACCTTACAATGCAATGTGTGAAACTCAAGTTGGGGTTTAATTTTCATTTCTGACTTTCTGCTTCACTATTTAAGGTGTTTTGGTAAGATGACAGTAACAAACCTGGAGAACTATGGCACCAATGAAATAGAAACGTGTTGCTTCATTGAGTAAAGCAGCTAAACTGGCCAATACAGCTAATACAGAATTAGACTTTGTGAAATAATGGATTTGTAATTCTACTATAATAATTTTACTATATTGCTTATGTTGCTTATAATACTTCTTATGTGAAAAATAGGTGACCTACTTAGCTTTACATTACATTTGCACAGCAAATAGCTTTTTTTGTATAGGATCAGATTTATTCCCTTTTTTATGATTGTCTGCTTGTATTGACTCAGTATCAGTCCTGGGTATCATTATCTAGCGTGTGGGCTTAATTATGGTTGAATATAAGAAAAACACTTTTGGATGTGAGTCGATTTATGTATCTTATAGTACATGGTCACTTTTTAGGTTTAAAAATATATACTGCTTTATCTCAGGCCTGTTATGTGGGTGGTAGTACAGCTCTGTCGTTAAGCACATTGACCTATGTGGGGAAAAAGCTGCCATGTTCTTTAGCCCTGCTAACTGTAGTTATCTCACTGTCATTTTTCATTCTGTGGCTTTTATGGCACAACTCTTGCAGCATCTCTGGTGCGCTGGGTTTTGTGTTGAGTACTTGTAGATGGAGCTGTTACTGCCTTCATAGCTGTATCGATCTTCTTTCCCCTGGCTCTTCTTCCTCTGTTTTCCCCCTAGAACATAGGATTTATGAACAATACCTCTTCTGATGTGATTCAGCGAAGCCTTGTCCATAGATTGTTCCCCAGTGAACGCTGCTGGGATATCGATTATTTGTTCAAAGTATTTATATATATATGTATTGTTGGCTCTAGTTTTGTAGGAATGGATGGCTGCTTTTGGCAAATCATGTTAAAATATTTATTACCATACTGGTAATCCTGTAGGTCCCTATCTCACAGCATGGACAGTTATTTAACTGTAAGAGCCTATACACATACTTAATAATGTATACACGACTTCCCATAGACCGCTGTGCTGATGGCTTTATTGATTGCCACCATTGTCTCAAAGGTGTCTCCATGTCAGACAGCTTTTGAAGTGCATTTGCTTTTAGGCTCCATTTTTCCACCAAATTTTGTTTGAAACTTTATACATGTGTATTATTTTAATACTCTCAACAAATACAAACATTATAAAATAAGCTGAAATTAAGATTTTTACCTTGATATTTGCTACCTTGATATGCTCAAATATGCACCCTTTTTATGTCTAGTTGGTATACAGTGTGAGTTCTCCTGCCTGCTGCTTTATTTACGTCATAAAACACAGTTTGGCCAAAATCAAATCCATTGCTTTTCAATTGTATGTTTGGAGCAAAAAAAATCTCCCAGCTCTGATCATGCATTCCTACTATTTAGCTACAATTATGTTTGAAGTTATGCCTCTTCCTGTAAATGGTATATTCACCCAGCCATCTTTCCCCTCCTCCTCACTCTTGTTCGCTCAGCCTTTGTTCTGAGATAATTAGGTTCATGTAGAGGTCATGTCACACACTTAGCAAATGAACATTGGCCCATCACAGCCACCTCTCACCTATAATACCGCCGTTCCCTTTTACAAAAAGCATCAAATCTCAGAGGTGCTCCTGGTTTGATTCTGTGTGGCCTGAGAAGACTATTTTTTAATTTGAAGTAATCCAGTGTGGCATATTTCCCATTATTTAATTAATGCTGGTCTCCATAATTTGTCATGCAAGGGCCAGTTAAGTTGATTTCTGCAGGCTAGCTGGGGCTTTCTGAAGCTTGCATTCTTCACTGCAGTACTCAACATTAGAATTAATTATAAAAGGGAAAGCACCATGAAAAATTTATGCTTTTATTGCAGAACAAAATGCAATAAAATACAAATCTGTGTCAGAATTTGCATTACATTGTATGTGTATTGTTTGTGCATAGAAGAACAAAGAGCAAGAACAAAGTGTTGGTTAATTGTCCATATGCTGCATGCAATAAAGGCATGCATGCCATTTGATGTTTCTATAGATCATGCTTTATGAGCTGTCCTGGTATGAACCCCCCACCCCCCACCCCTGTACTCCAGTCGCTGTGGTCTTCATCACCATGTCTGCTGCCCCCTGTATCTTGCTACCTAACACAGCTCCATCTTTCCTGCCAATTACCCGTCAGCGCTGTAACTTGTGTCGCACTACACAATACCACTGATGCATTCTAAACAGAGCAGTTTCCGTCTCTTTTGATCTTACTGTCACCTGCCTGGGAAGGAACACAGTCGTGTGTAGGAGCCGGTCATATGCTTCTGAAGTTGAAGTGTGGATTAACTTCCTCACCTTTGATCAGATGCGCCGCTGACAGGCACACCCATCACTATGCAAATCGAATCCTTAGAAGAATAAAGTCGTCCGATTACGACATCCAGCAAAGATGACAGGCCTTCTTCCTTCAAAGCATTAGCCTGTTGTGGGCTTTGTTCTGACAGAGGCAGTATCACTTTTGAGAGAATTTGCAATGCTTTTTGATTACGATCTTTTGAGCCACATAGCTAACAATGAGCTTGAAATTCAGCGAGGCGAGTTTGGTGGAACGAGCACAAATCAACAGGATTAGTCCTTGAAATGTACGGAGGGGTCGTACCCCCAGATGAGGCCACCAGGCTAATTCATTATCCATATGGGGAAAGGCCAGCTGAGGCGACCGTCTCTAATTGAATTAAACAGCAATGAAGTGACATCTGGCAGTTATGCCATCGCCGAAGGTAGATGCCGCTAGATCTTTGCCATTCAAAGTGGATTAATCTAATGGCTCCTCGATCCTCGTCCTGCACCAGTGACTCAGCAGACCAGGCGGACCTTTCTCGCAGAGTCCTTGCAATAACGTATGTATTACTTTCTGCTGTCACGCAGCCATCACAGTATTTTACAGAACAGCCTTTAGTGCAATGTCAGGAAAAAAGCTTCTTAAAGCTTCACCGCATATTATAATTTTTCTTCCTCATGAGCATATTTTGTTCTGCCTAACCCCTGTTTGACTATGATGCAGAGGAGTCTAGAATATGTTTAATTGATGATGAAAGTGCTTCTGTGCTATTTGTCAGATAAAGTCCATTACTTAATGATATGCCATGTCTCATCTATCTCACGCTAGGCGCCGAGGTTGCTTGTCTTTTTAACCATGAGATTTAGTATCTTTATTCTTCTCCGAGGCCACAACCTAGTCTCAGGAAGAAAAATGTGGCAATCTTTACTTACAATGAAAGTTTAGAGATAAAAATCAACACTGTCTAAATGGAAAAACCCACGATGAGAAGGATGTCTATTCAGCATCCCTAAGAATGGGAGCAATTGAGCAGTATCACATGATTTAACTTTGTAATATAGAAGACCTCTATTTTACCCAACATTTTTACACTCTGTTTCATGGTTGTAGTGGACTGGTCTCATCAAATAATTCCATCAGTTAAGGGGAAAAAATTAGCTGACAAACCCCTTCTTGTCGGGGCCCCGAAGTTGTCTAGCCTACATTAAATAGTTACAGAAAATATTAAAAATATTTCTCTGACAAGCTGACTTGATGCCACCGAGAAGAAAAGACCTTGTATGAAAAATAAGCATCCAGTATTGTTCTGATAAACTATAGTTATATATATATCCTTACATATAGGACATTTTTACAAAATTGCTCAGTTGAACAGAGTGATGGCGACATATTGCACAGAGTGATCACATGATACTCCACCGGAAGAGCAGGTCCCCTGGAGCTTATGATGTGCAGCGATATTGTCGGGATGCACATCAGTCTTATGTTACAGTGCAA
>JBBPDE010000034.1:4017954-4022954 GCA_037974605.1 Nannopetersius ansorgii | reverse complement strand
GGTCCCATATGTAGCCCAGTTAGCTGGTAGGTTCCAACACAGTCATATTCCTCATCATCCACACAACAGTCCCACGAGAGAAGAACACAGAGATGCTTGCATTTCTTCTTTTTTTCTCCCTCTCCCCCCCCCTCCCTTCTCCGGCTGCTCTGCCTCGGGGACACAATCGCCTCATTTAACATTCTGCGTTTGGCCCCAGCCGAAAGGGGCAGCAGACGGAGAGAGAGTGAAAGGGGGCCGGCGCACACATCACAAATTCAATCATTTCACTCGCGCATTCCCTTTCACCCCGACCGGTCCGCGCGCCGCCACCGCCGAGATACGGCTCAATTAAGTGTGTTTGGTTAGTCCGCGGCGCTCGCGGTCACCGCGCCAGTCTTATTTTCCCTTCTCTCTTTTTTTTTTTCTACTAACTTGACTGGAATCTTAGCATGTAATGAATATGGATATTGGGTCCTGAGCTGATTTGGCTTATGACCAGGTGTAAGACACAACAGACCTGATAAAAACACACACGGCACACTCTCTCTCACTCACACACACACACACACGCTCTCACACTCCGTTTCATCCTCAAAGACAGTCAGAGAAGGGAGCACATCCTTTGAAATGGAGTGAATGCTACATCTGGCCAAAATCAACATCGACCAGTAAGAGACCGATGGCAATCCCGGAGGGTTTCATTCAGATCCTCTCTCTGACCGCCACCGCCTCCTTTTCTTTACTGACCCCCCGTTTTTCACCGCGCATCCACTAATTTGAACCGCACACAGCGAGGTGTGTGTATGTGTTTTGACACCTCGACCCCCATTGAGAGTAAGCTGATTGCCAGGATGTTGGAAGTTTCACTCTTGGCAGGCATTAGCGATGCTCGCGTGTTTATGAACACAGGGTTTGGGGTGTAAAAAAGCAGCGCATCTGACATTTCCTCTGGTATTAGGATGAACCCCCCCCTTTTCCACCCCTTCCCCCCTCCCCACCCCACACCCCGACTCAACCCATTAAGGAGTAGGTACTGAGGAGGATTATGAGGCAAGCCTCTCAGTTCGATTTGTACATCAGCATTTTCCCGACCCAAGAATACAAAGTGGACACCGTCTTAAGAGCCGGCCGGAAAATTACTGGCGACAAAGCCTGGCGAAGTAAACAGATCAACAATTTCTGTCAGGAGGGTTAGGACTAATGTAGGAACTTCAGAACATGACTTTAAGAAGCTCGTTTTTTATATTTTTTTGATGATCAGAAGGGCGACTTTGACAGCCCCGCTTATTTCTTGCTGTAATGATTAGGCAGATCTTTAGGAGACTATAATTAGCTTTACTTCAATACGGTACAGTTCTAACTCCTCGCTCACTTGAGGCCGAGAGAGGGAACGAGAACAGCTTTTTCATAAAGAGCTCGGAAAACATATGATTTTTTTTTTTTTCTTTCGCAATTTCTCCAAACCGTTTTTATTCAATATTAAAGGTCCCATGTCCTAAATGTTTCTTTCATTTTTTTCCTTTTATTTTCACATGGTTTTATTGCGTGGCTCAATGTCGCTTTTCACCACAACCCCTCAAACATTTAAAGTAAAATTTAATTAAAATAGTTTTTTCGTATTATTTAATGAACAGTCCTAACACTCAAGGCTGAACTAAGGCGACGTCTGAATAGCTGGCGGTTTGGCAATCGTGAAAACGGGCAAAATGCATAAAATGAAAAAAAAAAAATTGGATTTTGGCATTATTTAAGAACAAAAAGAAGCGAAAACACGATACTTGTCAAGGTTGAGGGTGTGCCAAATATATAATGATATATAAAGAGACATTTCCTTTACACATCATATATGATGATCGTTTTGTTTTTTTTGGCATTAACAAGAACAAAACGCTCCAGTGAGAACACGTGCTTCATTAAAACAGTAATGAAGATCCAGTTTTTTCGGCTTTCGGCAAGAAAATTATAAGGACAGGGTTAAAAAGTACTGACTGCTATTAAAACATTAACACATTGGACTGGCATTATATTAGCTACTAGATATGTTTACGTTTACGTTTATGTTCATGTTTACGGCATTTAGCAGACTCTTATCCAGAGCAACGTACATCAGTGCTTTAGTCTACGTCTGTTCTTTATACCTGTAACCTTGATATCAACATCTTTTAACCAAGTTACTGCCAACTACACGCTTTAACAAAACCCTGCCAAAGAGAATAAAGCAACTCTAGTTACGCTGCGTTTTATGCAGCTACTGTACACTAGTGGTGATTGATTTATAGGCATCCTGTATGTAGATCATTTGTTTAATTTGTTAACTTGTTCTGCTGGAGTGGCTAACGATACCCACGACATTCTCGATTTACCGTCGGCCTCCAGCCGTTTAAAGTTTGCGGTGTGCATTTTGACCATCTCCCAACTTCCACTGCAACAGGAAAACAACTGGGTCAGGTGATAAGGGGAAGAGCAAAAAAAACCCGGTGATAAAAAGGGTGGGGGGGACTGATTGATTGATGCCTGGTTCTACCTCCATCACACATTTGACAGTTCGTTTGGGATCTGATGATTCTGGTCTCAGATTGAAGTGGAGAGGCAGCTAGGCAAATAAGAAGGACAAGAAGGTCACAGACGTCTGTCTTCCTCTCCTCTCCTCTCCTCTCTCCAATCTTTCTCTCTCTCTCTCTGTATTTTTCCTTTCCACTGCTCCACCTTTGCTTGCTCTCAGGAAGCCGTCTCTGTCAACGTATAGGGTAGAACAGGTCATTGTGGCAGGAGCACATTTTCCGCTACATTGTAAAATACGCTTCGTTACTCGTCAGTGTGGATGTAAAGCGGCTTGTTGCGTAATCAGAGGCATGGAGGTGTTATTCATTGGGTTCTTTGCCTAAAAATGCCCATTTTTTGTAGTTTAAACCCTAAATATGCCGCCAAATATGGTACCAGAACACTTTAATTTCATTGTAAACTCAGTTTAATGCATTACCCTTGAATAAAATGTAAAGGTAAATAAATAATCAGAATCAGAAAACTTTATTGCTTAAAAAATCATTAGCATGCATTTGCGAGCCAAAATAAAGACTCGTACACAAAAGAACGGTTGAAAAAACTCTCTCTACCCACATTTTTAGACAGGGCACAGCTTACTAAATACTAAATAAACTGATAACTGTTTAAAAGGGGGGGGGGGTTAAAACTAAAATACGAGGGCAAGACACAGAGCAGTCATGCTACATGCTGCAGCAGCTGCTTCTTCTTCTTCTTTTTCTTCTTCTTCTTCTTCTTCTTCTTCTTCTTCTGTTTATAGCGGTTGGCAACTTTGAGTGTATTACTGCCACTGCTGGACTGGTGGTGCTAATACAGTTCTCAGAAAAAATCACATTCAGCTAAATTTTCTGAATTTGTGTAAAATTACTGTACACCATAGAGTTAATGTGCCTTAAATTTATAAGAGAGTTAATGTGCCTTAAATTTACATTTTACAGAAGCATAGTGGGTAGAGGTCTGGATCAAAAAGTCCTGGGTTTGAATCCTACCTTCAGCAGACCACGTCTGGATTCCTGAGCAAGACCCTTAACCCAGAGTTGCTCCAGGGAGACTGCCCCCTGTAGGCAGGGAATGGAAGTCGCTTTGGATAAAAATGTCTGATAAATGCCATAAATGTAAATCTCCTTCTGATTCTTGGCCTTAAGCTGGCTTGAATTGACAGTTACAAACGTTTGAGAAAACTGGCAACTTCCTCAAAAGCCATCGGCTCAAAAGTTTCCGTGTTCTTTAAGTAGAACTAGCTTTATATTAAACGGGTACATCGTCTAGTATTTACCACTTTGGAATCAAAATCTATTCAAACGGCCCCGTTATCTCCAAGCATGACAATATCCTCCACTGTTCTCGTTCGCATGAATCGGACTTTATCATTAAAGGACTGTTTAAAGGAAGAAAAAGGTTGCCTCACAGATGTAGTCAGTCAAAGGAAGAGCAGTCTCATGAGGACCGTTTGAAGCGTTTGATAGAGAACGTTTGTCTTCACTTGCGTCTTCAGGTGTTTCTCAGACTGAAGTCCTTGTCAGGGTCTCGGGTGTCAACGACGAGTTGTATCATGAAAGAATTCCAGTGAATGGACTGGAAATGAGTGACTCTGAGCCACTTTTGCTGGATTATCTTCCCGAACGCTCCCTCGGTTTGGGCTATCTTACTGTTTTAAAACTGTTTCATCTCCACACAGCTCAATTCTCAGGCTGCAGCCGATGCCGTCGTCTTATCGGCCCATTTCTCCTCGCTTCGATCCATAGTTTCTTTGAGACGATTTATTAAAAACTTCCCTACAACGTTGATATGTTCTGGGATCCTTTAATTTGCTTCTCTCTTTTTCTTGTTTATTTTTAATTATTCTGAAGTTCAAAGACACTTTAAGACAACTTGGGAGATACTGCATGCCTTTGTTTGGTGGGTCTGCTAGCTTATTTTTTGAATTTTGGTATCTGTGACTATGGTCATCATATGTTTCTACAGTTTCTGTTAATTTATACTTTAAAATATTAAAGAAAACACCCAAACCATGGGACCCAAAATACCCTTAACATGGTTATATCTTGGTGTCCATTAGACATAATGAGGAAATAAGGATGAAATAATGATGAATGGAAGTGAATGATGAATGGAAGTGAATAGTAATATAGCATTATTAAAACGATGTGATGCTACATGGTGATTACTATTATCAACTTTATCATGCATGGTTGAACTATTAATTTAAACTAGTTGGTTATTGTAGGGTGTAGGGTGGTAGAAGTCTAGTGGCTCAAACACTGGTCTGTGAACCCAATGACCTCAAAGTTACAGGTTCAACCCCCCCCCACCTTATACCATTGTGTCCTTGAGCAAGACTCTTAACCCTCAATGTCTCTAGGGGAACTGTCCCTGTAACTAATGACTGTAAGACTGTCCCTGTAACCAATGACTGTAAGACTGTCCCTGTAACCAATGACTGTAAGACTGTCCCTGTAACCAATGACTGTAAGACT
>JBBPDE010000034.1:3988699-4014187 GCA_037974605.1 Nannopetersius ansorgii | reverse complement strand
TGGACTTCTTAAGCACTGATGTACGTCGCTCTGGATAAGAGCGTCAGCTAAATGCCGTAAATGTAAATGTAAATGGGAACTTCTGAACTGTTGTTAAAAAACACACCCTATTCAGCTTATTCACAGTGTTGATGATTCATTTCTATATATTTTATTTTCATCATAATTAAAAATATATAAAAATAAAGTCATTTTTTCTCACCAGACTTGAGGTAATGTGTTGCTTTAGTGCCCTATTATGGCTTGGAGTGAATACGCTAGTCTTAGCCCTGTTAGGCCGAACATGGTCTGGTTGTTCACTGCTGGATTTCTGTCCCGGTGGAACAGGTCTGGTGTTCAGTCATCTGCTGCAGTGCTGGCTTTGCCCTTGAGTGCTCTCAGGCCGGGCTGCGTTTGCACAAGCAGAATGCCGCAGGAAAACGCTGGCCTAGCAAATGCAGGAGAGCTGGTGGTGGAGGAGGAGGAGGAGGAGGAGGAGAAGGAGGAGGAAGCCAGAGACTGTTGGCAATGCACCATCATGCGCTGTCTGCTCTTGGGTTTCTTTCCACCAGCAAAAAAATGAAATGGACCCAAATCGATCGAGTCAGCCAGCAGAGCCTTCATCTACAGTCCAAAAAAAAACAGTGAAGCTCAGCTCTGCTGCATTGAAACCCAAAACCTACCTCAAATTTAGCCTGGACCGACCTCCCACAGACATCTCTCCTAATCTTTAAATTAAAAAGCAGTGCTGGTTAAGTGTTGCAGAAAAAACATTCAGCTTAAGAAAATCATATTCAGGCCACTTACTCAGGTGGCATTTTCTTTATGCCTTATTGGTCATAGTCAGGCTCAGACTGACATCACCAAGGAATGGGCGAAAATGAAGGTTAAACCTTGGAATTTGAGTTTTCACCTTTCTCCTTTTGAGCCATCACTCATAAGTAGCAGTGGCATCTTCAGGGGAGGTGGCTGTGCTTTGACCGCATTGAAGCACATTCATACGTGAGCTGAATGGTTCGGATGCTCTGTTCCCCACCTTGAAAAGACTCCACGTCCCCTGCTGTTATGGTGGCAGTTTGACTTTGTTTAAGTGTCTGGCAGTTGAGAGACGAGTTGCAAAAAGCTTCGCATGATCTGAATAGTTTTTGTTTTAGACTTTTTTGCTTTAACTGAATCGCTTGTCACTCCACCCTGTACCTCTCCTTTTATGTGTTGCTGTTGTGATTTGGCCATGTGCTAATCTATTTCGAGTCTTTTTTCTGGAGCCATAGAAAGCTGTTGGGCTCTGACTGATGATCCGTGACAGCCTCTGATCTCTGATCCAGTAGGTTTAATGGGAGCGAAAGACGATAATTAGGTTATGGAGACAAAAGCAATCTGTTGCACTGTCAATTATTCAACCAAATGTTGGTTGTCTAGAAAAACAGCGTTGCGTACCTCAGAGATTGAATTTGACTGAAGGCGCTTGTCTGTACCACCTCAGCGGTTACCTGATGGGGTCTCTGACCTATGATTTCACTGCAGCATTTGGGCTGCAATTTCCAAGCTAAACTGATTGTCTCTCAGAAAGGAAAAATGGCGCTGCACTATTCAGGCATCAGCACAAACTGAGGTGATGTTCTAGGGTTGTGCAGTGAGGCCAGAATATACCAAAGTGATACTTAGTTCATACATACGGTTTTTAGTTTGTGGACAAAAGGGACCAACATTCTGTAACCATTCACAAATAAAGCCATCCAAAACAACACATTATAGTGACAAATTAGCCGACAAAATGCTTCAGTATGCTTTTGTGGATGTTTTAAGCAACACTGACTTACTAATTAGTCTAGTTCAGTCTGATTTGGGGCAGTGAGACATTGATTCAAAATCTGTATTCATAGTTTTTCATAGTATTTAAAAATGCGGCACTGCATGCTCGTCAGATATCAGAAAAAATTAAAGCGTGTAAAAAATTCATACATTGATATATTTTTTCCATACCATTTATTCCTACTTATAATACAATTTGTGATTTGCCATGATAATTCTGAGTATCATATCACCCACCTTTACGATCATTCACCTTCAGCTCACGCACGTCATGATTGGGAAAAGGTACGCTAGGCCAGGCTCTGAGGGAACATGATGTAAGAGACCGTTACTGATAGGCATTAATGTTCACGCTCCCAGATCCTGCTGGAATTAGTCTCATCTTAAAACCAGTGCTTAATCGGTCAATTGCTATGTAGAGTCACACAGCTGATGATCAAGTGGGTGGATTCAGCATCTGCTCACGGCTGCACCGTGTCATTTTCTGGTCCCTGATCACGTCCGCTTTGAGAAAGAACATCTATGTGAGTGTGTAGATTGACAGGAAGTGGGCTTGTTCGTTGAAGGCCAGACGTCCAGCACTGCCGCGCATACATTTTTGTCCTTTTTTAATGCCTGAGACGCAAACTCATTTCCCTGGGATGTTCGCTGTGACGTCTCTGCTTACAGCTGCATTGGCGGCGTCTGAGTGTGCCTGTGCCAGGTGTGACGTGTGGAGTGAGGTAGAGAGCCCGAGGCAGAAAGGGCTTGTTTAAAATGTTGATGAGCATTGAGTTTGCACTTATAGCAGTGAGGAAGGCGGGTAGCAGGTTGCAGTGAAGAAGGCGGAGTGGGCTGGTCTTTTGATCCTGACCGCACAGACAGTGGGCAGCAGAGAAGACATGCGGCTCCACATGTCCAGACTTAACCGAAAGGTCACAGGTAGTGCCTCACTGCTTTCTTTCACTTGGCTTTGAGTAGGTCTTGGTGCACTTGTAGTGTGTAGTGTAGTGAGTCTGCTGAACTTGTTAAACTAGGACAAGGTATGAACTTGTCTACTGTGGTTAACTTTTTAAATCTTTAAGGCTTTTATCAGTGCTTTCTAATTTGTGGAAAGTGAGTATTCTGGTAAAATCAAAGGCAATTTCATCTAATTCTTGCTGATTAGTCTTACTGTTATGAGAACGTCTGATTTTATTGCAGTGAACGGTGTACAACGTTTGGCATTGCTGCGGCCGTGCAGCCTTTAAGTGCTTCTTTGTTTCAGTTACTAGCTTCTCAACTTAGCATAAATAGCTAATGTATCATTCCAGGCAGGGGTATTTGGGATTCAAGGTGAGCAGCATGCATTGATTTAGGCTGCATCAATAAACCAAAATGCCTTGTCAGTGCAGCGTGTGCTAGCTCATATTTCGCTCATATTCCTCTGGTATTTTACAACAATGAAGGACGATGGGATCAAACACAGTGTGGGTATCAGTTCTACTCTGTGTGTGCAGGGCAGACAGCAGGTCGGGAGTAGATGGTGTGAAGGACATCATCTGCCTCCATTTTTCATAGTCCAATAGCTGAAGGCTTCAGTACTAAATGTATTGGTCAATGTAAGCATGTAAAGTTTTGTTAGAAAAGGGGTCTGTAAGGCTGTGCTGTGTTTAAAAAACGCAAACGAATTCAAACTGATCCAAATTCGTCCTGTGCTAATGTGTCCTGTTTCTGCCCTCAGCTGCCACCAGCACCACTCCCTCGGCCAAGACGTCCAGCCACATGACCCCTTGTGGCGAAAAGCAGAGGACCTACTGTGTAAACGGAGGAGAGTGCTTGGAACTGGAAGTTACACCCAACAGCATCAAACACCTCTGCAGGTAGGACGTTGCAAATAACCCTAAACTATTCAACCCTAAAATCCTGCATGTGGGTGCACACCTTAGTTCAAAATCCTTTGACTCCCATGTTAGTTTAATAGTTGCCGCAGAAAACATTATGAAGGCCTGTAGTAAATATTCGAATAACATTCTGACACCATGGCTTATATAGTGTTTTGGCTCACTTTATTTTAGAGTCTGGCTTGATACATATTTATATTACCATCCTCTGTAATTCCAGTGACAACTCTTTTGTGACACTTAACGTCATTGAGCTCTTTCAAAGCTCCACGTGAAGTTTTGGATCCTCTCATCTTAAGCCGTGGGGAATTGTAAAATCCAGTAGGAGCGAAGGCATTGTCTGCATGCGCAAATCGCTCAGAAGTGGAGTGCTCAGAGCCCAGCTGTTGCTCTGCTTTTTTTTGTTTCTCTTTCCTTTATTTTAAACAAAACACCCCTTGAACAAAAGCCCCCTACTAAGCTGTAGAGAAGATCACAGCGGTGGAAATGTGGCATGCTGTGCTTGGGAGTGCAGACATGAGACAATCCATGAAGGCAAAGCACTGCAGTAAAAAGTCAAAGCACTGCAGTAAAACGAAAGTGTGAGGGAGTAAACGGTGAAGGCTGGTGAACGGGTTGAGCATCCTTTTATTAGCAGTCTCTGCTGTATCACCATGCTCACAAATTTGGTGCACACTGGAATTGAATGTCACTTTATTCCTCCGTTCTTCTCATTTCCAGCGTCCATCATGTTGAATGTCTTACACATGTAGCTAGAATGTGTGTGCTGACTCCTCAGCCTTTCACACGTTTTCCTATATCAGTAATTTGCAGAAGCATGGAGCCATTAACAGCATTAAGGAAAAAGTTCTGACGTCTGCAGCCCTGTACAGCACCTCTATTGACATTGCCAAGGAGACACTTTGGCTCAGGGCCATCCAATACATAAGAGGGACTTTTAGCGTCTACCGAAAGATTGAGTTTCATCTTAAATACTTCAGTGACTAAGCAGAAAAACACTGCTGCTGTCTGCTCTTCAGCTCTGCAAGCACTGCAGGGCGCAGCCAGTGAGGAGAAGCGTGTCTGTCTCTGTCATTCATTTCCATCCATCTCTTGGGGTGGGCAGCATGTTATGTGATTGTCAAAATGTGCTTTTAGTAATTATTTCTAGAATGCTAAACAACTGGGAGTATTATAAAATGTACAGGGGAATAATACTATATATACACAGTGGAATAATATTGGACATGACTGTTACCAGTACTGACTGAAGACTGTAAGGAGGAAGAGCCTAAAAAATAGTCCAAATAAAAAAATGAAATTTACATGGAATCATAGACTGTGTGAATCTACATCTTCAGCTAGAGGGCTATTAGCCCTACTACAACTGTAAACCTACTGATAGGGGTGCTTGTAGAACAACGACAATCTGAAAAAACTGCTTCTAGTAATTCTAGCAAGCCAAACTAAACCTTATTTTGATGATTTTTAAGAAGAGAAGGAGGGCTTAGCCCAAGTAGTCTGTTTAAACTGAATATTTTTGCTGTATTGCCCACCCGTATTGCGCTCTCTCTCTCTCTCTCTCTCTTTATCTCAGTTTCTCTCTCCCTGTATGTCTGTATTGTACAGAAGCAGCAGGCAGGCTGACTGGGTCTCCAGGGATCAGAGAAAGAGAGAGAGCTGCGAGTATCTCAATAGTCTGAAACAGACGTGTCAGGAGATGAACCCTGACACACAGGATGCGTAGAGAAAGGCACACTCCTCTTACCCTGACAGAGAAACACTTTTGTGTGCCTGCGATTGTGTCATCGCACAGCGTCTTGAAGTATTTTCATAAGAAAGTTCAAGAGGTCTCGTGTCACTTTCATTTTTTAATGCTAGTCATTCAAATCTAAACGCTCTCTCTCTCTCAGTTCTCAACAACAGTTTTCTCTCCGTCTCTATTTTTTCCCCCTCACTCTCTCTGTGTGGAGAGACTCAGCTTTTCCAGCTGTTATAATCCTGTAAGTTCCACAGCTGTAAGGGCTCGGAGGCCATGCCTGTCACACCACTAGATCCACTTCATCTGAGCTTAGAAAGCCCCCTTCCTCTGTCATCAGAGAGCAGATGGCCTCCTGAAAGCTCCGGATCGGAACAAGGCGCACTTGGCCCCGAACGTTCTTCTTTAATGCCCGCTGAAACTTAAAAGAGGACCACAGACCAGGAACTGCAATCATTCCCTCAAAAACAGCCATGTCCTGTTTCTTGAGCTTTTAGACCATGTCCAAAAATGACCCTCTTATAAACACAGTAACATAATAGCTGAACCAGCAAGGCCAGTGCATGCCAAATCGAGCCAGTGGTCAGTCGAGGCCTAAAAAGGCACAAAGGAAGTCCAGCAGTAAGCCTGGCTGAATCCTTGAAAAAACCTGTATGGAGAATATTGCGCAAACAAAGCTAGTGCAGTAGTGCTTTGCAAATTGACTTGTTTATGGAGTTGTTTATTTTCGTTAACAAAAAAATATTCCTTAAAACAAAGTTTCTTAATTTTTTTTAAATAAAAAAGCCTCCTTTGAAAGGTTTTTAGGGTTCTTCCAAAAGTAATTCTTCCTTACTATTGCTCCTAAGAACCCCCTTGGCAACGAACCAGTAGTGTAGGTTCTTCAGTTGTTGCCAGTATTAAAGGAAAGTCAGGCTAAAAATAAAACTTTCCGGTGGAAAAACTGTGATAACCTGTGCACCTCTGTTGTCTTGCCTTGTTGTCCTGTTAAATGTGTTTGTGTTGTGATGTGTGTTCAGTGGACGTTTATGTCTTGTGCTCATCCCTCTACCCCCCCCCCTCCCCCTTCCCCAGGTGCCCCCCAGGATTCTCAGGGGACCGCTGTCAAAGCACAGAGCCTGTGAGAGTCATAGACCAAAAACGTATGTGCAGTCACTGAACCTCCCCCAAGCGCATGCTGCATAGCTGGTGTTTTTTCTGCTTTCCCTCTCTCTCTCTTTCCCTGCTCGTTTCCCTAATCACAGTCTCCATAGGTCCAAACCCACCAGGCTTATCCATCTGTCCCCCCCTTACCCATTAGATGTGGACAGGTGTGAGAATGTGTGTGGCACAAGGCTCTCCAAGCCACTAATCGCTGCTCTTGCTAAATTGAAGCGAACATTACAGCTCTCTAAAGCCGGGATGCTGTCACCGGAGATTCGGAACAGTTGATGATTGCACAATTTTGTCCGCATGGTGATGACACTGCATTCTAATTTGTTTAATCCTTTTTTTTTTGAAGGGGTATGGGGGTTCAGTTGCCTGGAATTTAATCCAATTGCTTGGAAATTAATCTCGCCCCATCTAGTTGTTACTCTGGGACTGTGGTTTGGGTTCTAGCTGGGAGGAGTGTGATTTAACAAACATGTTTAATGTTTGTGAGACGTTTTGCAGACAACACCAGAGATGCTCGTGGGCACGGGGAGAACTTATGGGTATCAACTCACTTCCTCTCTCTCTTCTCTCTTCTCTCTATGACTTTTTTGTTTCCCTCTCAGGTGCCCAAATGAATTTACTGGTGATCGCTGCCAAACCTACGTAACGCCCAGCTTCTACAGTACGTCTATTTCCTTTTCCTGTCTGTGCTTGGATTGGAGCATGCTCAATCAGCGCTACTTCCTATTGCTTCGTTTTGTTTTCCTTGTAGGCAGATCAGGGAGTTTTCTGTGCTGTTTTGGGGTTCTGTTGTGCATCTTTTATCATGCCTACTCCTTGCATGTTTAGCCTTATTTAACCTGATTTGTGTTACATTGGATTACTAGCCTGAGTAGACAGGGAGTGGAAATATTCATTCAGTCTGAGTGACTCATTTTCAGAGGTTTTCATAGAACGTTTGGTTACTGTTTAAGAGACTATTTCACTGGATGTTCACTGGGAGCCAGTTGGTGTCTAAAATAAGAACAGTTGAGTTTATTTTGGTTTTTGTAGGCTAGTGTCCACTGAAAGACTGCTGGAGGTCCATTTCTGTTACACGTCCTATTCTGAGATTGCAGTCCATTCATTAAAAACTAGAAAAGAAATCAACTGGTAACATCATATGTGAGTCAGAATCCTAATAATACTTCAAAATTGTATTTTGATGCATTAGAGATCATATATATAACAAGATAAAAACAAGATTCTTAGTGAGCTAACCTTCTCACCAGCCCAACTTTTAGCACGGCTGGGCTTCCTTGGTTCAGCTGATGGAGGGACAGGGTGTAGCTTCCCAACCCTTTCCTGAGTTGTAGTGGGTATGTAAGGGCAAAATAAAAGAAAACAAATGTGCAGGGGTAAAGGGGCCTCCGTGTCTAAGGCTGCGTAGAAAGGAACAAGGAATAATTCTCTTTGAGCTAATCCAGGCTTCCCAAAAGTAAATCATTAAGTTCGTAGTATTGTCGACAAATTCCTAGAGCTTTGTAGCTGTGTGACATCACATCCATCACCTACCAAATTAATCATTGTGTGCTGTCAGGTGCTCTTTAACACTCAGCTGTTGTCTCCCATACGGAGCAAAAACATAGTTGTGAGGGCCAGTCATTCTAGATAACACACCCATCATAAACCTGAACAGATCCTTTTAAAACCGCCTCGCTTTGAAGTGAATCGGAAGAGCAAAGGGCTGCAGGGATTAAACCCCCGTCCACCATTCAATACCTAACCTAAAAGCACACTTTTCTGGATCACTGCTCGTTTAAAGAAACGCAAGCCGTTATCTGACATTCTCAACTCTGCTCCACTTTTTTAAGACCTACTTGTCTGCTCCGCAAAATAGACATTTGGAGTTGGCGAAGTGTCAGTAAGTGCAAAAAGGTGTTAAGAAGCCATCATCAACCTGAACCAGAGTTAATTGCTGTGCCTGCAGTCATTTGTTATATTAATTTTATGCCTGCCCTCACCTACAGCTAGAGCATTCATTTTTTTCCTCTACACCATTCCAGGAATGTGTTAGAGTCTGGGGAGGACAGGCAGAGCATCTGCTGCATCAGCATGGCAGAAGAGCTTTATTTGTCGACTGTCTGCAGAATCAGGCCACTCTCAGCAACTCTTATTGCTGCATTAGCACCTTGCCTTTGATTGACTTAGCATCAGAAGCTCATTGGCTTACATTCAGGATGGCAGACACAGCACTGGGGCTTCCTTAGCAATGAGGCTAGACTTTGACATCAGTAAATAAGACTGCCTCTGAAAAACAGTGCATGGTTATCAATTAACACCTGTCAGATGTTAGTAATGCTGCTGACCTCAGGGAACCTGCTGAGATCAAAGCAATAACCCAGTTAAAGTGCCTGTTGCAAAATACCTGCAAGCGCCCGGGTGATAGTTGGCTAATCAGTCGTATCAGTGTAAAGATGTCACAGGTTTACTGGTATCAGCAAAAATGGTTGTGCTCATTTTATTTTAGACAATAAGAAGAAAATAAGAGATCATTAAAATACATAAAATCTCTAAAAAGCCTGGTTAAGTCAGGATTCCTGCTGTTTTTGATCATTGCACAGAAATTAGACAGACATGACAATTTAGGCTCTACTCAGCAAAGTTAGTTGCCCATGAGTCAGGTTCCATTAGAAAAAAAACGTTAGAGAAGCAGCTCTTATTACATTTTCAGGCATAATTGAAAGTACGGAAACCCGCACTGTGCATTTTCTCCCAGTCACAATCAGATTTTTTCCAATTTATTTGAGACCACAGGTTTGTGTGGTTGCTTTCCATAACATCTTGTTGCAGATAGAGCACTCAGTTTCATTATACAGTTATATAAATACATGGCATTCATAATGTGTGGTCTAAATGCTGACTTACATATTAACCGATTTGGCTAGCATGGCTGTTAGCAGTGAAAGCTTCCCGGTTTGGTGTTGGTGTAAACTGTGGTGTTCAGCTCACCCAGGGATTGAAATAGTGCAGCTCAGTGAAAGATGCATGTCCCTAACAGCATGTTCATGTGAAACACGTGGTGGTGTTGCCAGTTGAGTATCATGGGTTCTGCCCGTGTTTCAGATAGAGGGTCAGTCCTCCTTTAAGATGCAAGCACAGTGATGTTTGCATGTGCATGCTATTGTATTATAACCATAATGATAGGCAATCAAGGTATTCTGAACTAAAGTAATACTTGATTCTCATTGATGTGTGCCTGTTTGAAATGTGTTGTTATCCCATGCTAAGAACAAGGATACTTGGGTGTATGGTGTATGTAGCTTTCCCATACACAGTAGTGCAATGACGCTGTGGTAAAATGTTTGCGTAGTCAGTCAATGTAGACTACTACATTATCGCTCAAACTTCCAACCAACTGTACTTTCTTTCTTTTTGTCATCTTTTCTGCCTCGGCAGAACATCTTGGGATTGAATTTATGGGTATGAATTGTTCCTTCCTCCTAGTTTGCAGATTTCTGTAGGACTAGTAGCTTGAGCCTTTTTTTCCCCTCCGACTCTAGCCAGTTTCCTTTTGCTAATGAAGGGATCATACAGCCATAACAGATGATGTGATTTCACTTCACACTGCTTTACTGGATTGAGTCTTTTCACTGCGGTCCAGTTGTTCAAACACAGAGACCTTTTTAGTCCAATCTCTTCGGAACTTTCCATTGTTTCAAGCCTCAAAATGCTGCATCGCAGTTTGATGCATCAGCCTGTATGGCAGTGGAGGATGTCCTCAATTATTCATGCGGACTTCTCACATGTTCCATTCAAGGTGCACACACACACGCGTGCACACACACACGCGTGCACACACACACGTACACACACACTGGCCAACCAATATTAGTCGGATTGTTCAGCAGTTATGCTGTATGTGCAGATCCCTTCAGTCTTTGCTTTGCTCTCCTCCTCTGCATCCCTCCATCCCTCAGCATGCTGCGCCAGATATCCTGATCACCTTCTGTCCTTCGCTTCTCTCCCCTCCTCAGTTCTCGCATCAGTTCATCACTTCTGCCTTATCACCCAGTTATTTCTTGGTTCCTTCCCTTTTTTTTGTCTTCCATCGGTTCCTTCCTCCCCTACTCAATGTACTTTATGTTTTTCTTTACATCGTATTGGCAGTTGTGTTGCGTGCCTGTTTGAGAGGATGCCTACCATCTTTTAACTAAAATAGGGCTGTCACGATTACTTGGAGAAAAAAACAAAGTGATGAAAGCTTCAGTTTTGTCTTTGATATTTTTCTAAACCGAAGTCTTTTTAAAAGATTCCACTTTTTACATTCAAGTTTTTGGGAATCTCTAAAATGCTATGCGCAATGTTATTTTATGGTTGTCTGATCTTTATCAAAAACTTGAATTACTCAATCACCAAAATAATCAGCAGATTACTTATTAATATAACTGATAGTGACAGCCCTAAACTAAATTCAGTTATTTTTTACCAGGATACGAACAGTATGGCAGCAGGGTTTGCTCACAGGACGTCTAATATCTTCCCTACGTACTGAAAATAGCTGTCAGTTACTCCAGGCACCAGTCTAATACAAGAATATTCCAGCACACACTGTTGGCATGTGCTGCTTGATCTAGTAAAAGGTCCTGTGACCAAGTGCTGCTGCTCTTACAGGCATTTGCTTAAGCCTCAGGTATGTGCAATACTGGAGCTTCTGCTCGCCAATTTGGCCGGTAAATGTTGAAAACCCTCACTACAGCAGATGTTGAAGTATTTCACATATTAGAGGTCCAGTTGAATACAGTCCCCTAATGTCCTAATCTTAACAGAGTAATGAAATAACCTAAACGCATGCATTACTAGTATGTTAAAGATGTCCCCTGTAGTGCAACTCCAGTGGACTGGTACGAATGCATTGTAGCTGATGCATTGAGAGTCGTTTGTGATGACATGATATCGAAATCTACCTTGAATTAACACTGCCTTGTGTTCCCTCCCTACTCAGCAAAACTGCATCCTGAGATCAATATGCATCCAGATGTAACTTTGTTTTCCCAGTAACAGAGAAAACCCACCATTTAAAAACTCTTTTGCCTGGAAATGTGCTGTAAACGGTCTTGTTCAATTTTGGAGATTTGTGCAAATATGGTTAACGGTCCAATATAACCTCAAATCGTTTGCACAAATGGTCAAGGTTGAATGGGGCATTTTGTTGCTGTGAAAGGATTGTGTTGGAGTAAAAAAAATAAAAACATTCTGTCCTCTTTTCCAGAAGCTGAGGAGCTGTATCAGAAACGCGTATTAACAATAACAGGCATCTGCATTGCTCTCCTAGTCGTTGGCATCATGTGTGTGGTGGCCTACTGCAAAACAAAGTAATTCTTTTTGTCCTTCCTTTCATATTAAAACTGTTTTAAAGTTGGGGGTTTCTAAGCTGAACTAAAAAAGCGAGATGTGAGATATGGGAGAGCATGGTTTTAAACAGAGCTGTTTGTCTGTTTGTCCAGGAAGCAGAGGAAAAAACTGTATGACCGCTTGAGGCAGAGTTTACGAGAGCGCAACGCCATGGCCGGCGTGGCCAACGGCCCGCTGTGTCCCCAAAACTCCCACCCGCCGCCAGAAAACCTGCAGCTCGTTAATGTAAGTGACTGCACTCAGTTAATGTAAGTGACTGCTGATTAGTGGAAAGCAGACGATCACTTTAATCTAGTCAGCACAGCTTTTAGAGCCCCATTTCTCTGCTCTCTCCTCTCGAGATGAGATCATCTGTTACTTGGGATGAAATTAAGTCTCGATAACAAGCAAAACTATATTCGGCCCCAAAACAAAGTTTTTTTTCTTGAGGCACATTATTCATGCAGCCATTTTATGTAAGATGAAAAGTCTCCTAATTAAGCATCCTCATTATGCAAGCAGAATAAAAAAAGAACAAAAGTAAGCAGTTTTTCCCACATACTGTCAAAACAAATCTGTGTCCAGTCACATTTGACCTTTAACACAACCTACAACAGTGTGTTTGAATGTTTAACACTAAAATGTTTTCGGATTACGTAATCTGTGTCAGATGCTGTGTTCTTGTGGTCTGACCCAAAATCAGTTAAAAGTGAAATTAACAACTATTGGATCAGGTATTGGATGAAATGCACTTTTGCGCAAGTCACTGTATATTTTTTCCTCCAAGGGAGAGTGTAAGAGCACTTTGCAGACTTTTAGAATGCTTTATTAAATTAAGTGTTTTAATAAAATGAGTAATTTTAATGCTTCATTGGTTTCAGTGAAACAAACAGCATTAAAACATGAAATCTGTTTGTTTCTAAATATAATAATGAGAACCACTGCATTATTAGATTCAAAATCTGTGTTCTATCAAAAAATAAAAAAGTGAGAGACCACAAATAATGTTAATGTGTTCGAAGAGGCTCTTGAAATGATACTCAAGAGTAAGTGAACCTAAAACTCCTAAAATGTGTTCCAGCAAGTTTCCTCCTGATGGTACAGTGTTTGTGCTCTTCTGATTTCAGCAGTATGCGTTGAAGAATGCCGTCCCCAATCAACATGTGATTGAGAAGGAAACAGAAACGTCATTTTCTACAAGCCAATACACATCGTCCGCTCAGCCGTCCACTGCAGTCACACACACCTCCAGCCAGTGGTATAGCATCTCTCTCATTTCTGCTGCTTTAGCATTCTCAGAACTGCTCACTCAGGGTCAGTGCACAAATACTGTACACCATGGCTTATTGCTACTGCTTTAGCATGGTCAAATTATAGAAAACTCTCCGTTCTTGCTTCACAACGTGTCAGAGTGCATCACTACTGGGATTAAAGTGGCTTTCTTGCTGTCATCCCACTCATCTTTCCCTTACCAACAGCATCATCAGAGACTGTTTACATTAGCCGCTTGGTTACATCTGCTCGCTTCACTGATAATGATGCTTGACAAATGCAGAATGATGAGCTTGGCAGCTCCCACTTTATGGTTCTGGGCCTTTTCTTAATACGGTGCCGCTGATGCTTCAAATATTGAATTTTCACAAAAGCATTTTTAGAAGGAAAGCATTGTGTCTGTGTAGTACATAAAGAATGAACTGTTTGGCTTCAAGGAGGTAGAAAATGAGCATTTGAATGAGCGATTAGAGAAGATAAACAGTGTTGCATAATAGGCCTGAGTCATATGAGCCAGTGTAAACATCAGCATGATTGTTTAACCTGCTCTGAACTACAAAATACACATATTTATCGTTAGCTACTCATATACAGAATCAGTAGCACATAAAACGGTCCTATTGTTGTAATTTTGCCACCCCTGTTTAATGAGTGTGTACTTGGCCGTGCCTCTGAATGTTGTGCTCTATGTGGTCACAGTTGGAGTAATGGAAAGACAGACAGCATTGTATCGGACAGTCGTGCCGCCCTGGTAATGTTATCAGCACAGAACAGTCAGAATGGCACTCCTACTCCGCGTGGGCGCCTGAACGGCGTAGGTGGACCTCGAGAATTAGGTGCCTACCTAAAGAACTCAAGAGAAACAGTGGATTCCTACAAAGACTCTCCATACAGTGAAAGGTACAGTCACTACTGCCATGATGGTGATTATCTTTAAACCCTGATGATTATTTAAAAGACCCATATCATACATTGCCAAAAAATACACATTTTTAAAATATACTGTGTCATATTAAGGTTTCAAATCAGTATTAAGGTATAAAAGCTGGAAAAAGAAACACATTTTCAGTTTATGGTTTGGGTGTCCTTACCATATTTCCATATGACTGTCCATTTAGCTAAAGCAGTTTTTGATGAATTAATTAGACAATTATTGCACGTAGTCTGTAGCAGTTATTGGAGTGAAATGTTTAAACTAAATATTATAAATGGACTTCAGGGAAGAAAATAAAACAATGTAGTATATGGGCCTTTTAAAAAAGATTTCAGATGCTGAAGAGTAGAGAGACAAGCTATAATATGCTAAAAGTAGACATTTTGTGTCCACTCGCCCAAAAAATGACATCAGTCTGGTCTGTCTATGTTAGGTATGTTTCGACCATGACAACACCGACCCGCCTGTCGCCTGTGAAACTGCTCTCCCCGGCGACGCCCTCTTCTCCTCCCTCTGAGGTGTCTGCACCTCTCTCCAGCCTAGCAACCCCCGTTCCTTCCATGGTGACTAGCCCTGCGGGCGAGGAAGAGCGCCCGCTGCTGTTCCTCACGCCCCCACGGCTCCGGGAGAAAACAGAGCAAGAGCCCAGCCGGTCCCAGCAGCTCCGTAACTCCGCCCACTATAACCATGGCCTGGATTCCCCGAGCCCCCCGCCCAGCCCGCTGCACATCACTGAGGACGACCAGTATGAGAGCACACAGGAGTGTAACAGCACACCTGCTGCTGCGAGGGCCTCTGAGCCTCAAAGCCCCACAGCCGGCCACAGCTCTAAAAGAACAAAGCCTGCAGCCCAGGCCGGCCTGCAGGAGCACGAGCAGGAGCCGGAGCCGGAGCCGGCCAACAGAGGCAGCTCCGAGGGCAGCAGCCTGGAGAGCGAGACAGAGGACGAGCGAGTGGGCGAGGACACACCCTTCCTCAGCATACAGAATGCTGGGGCCACAGGCACGGGGCCACTTAGCCTGGAAGGCTTGGACAGCAGCAGGACTAACCCCGCTCTCCGCCTCTCCCCACAAGACGACCTGCAGACCAGACTAGCCGGTGTAATGGCCAACCAAAATCCTATTGCTGTGTAAAAGTGACCATACCAACGCTTAGAAAAATATTAAGAAAAAAAAAACTTACACCAGATACTAAAAAACTATACAGAGTCAATACTAAACATTTATTTTCTATAAATTAAGTATTTGAGGGAAATAAGTAAAACAAAAAACTATAACTTTTATTTTAGTGATGTAGTGAAAAAAAAGTCTTTTATAAATTAAAAACGTGTATGAAATGTGTTTGCATCATAAAAGAAAGTGCCATTCACTATGTAGCACTGGTCACAGTATTTCAAAAGCAGCGAAAAATGTCAATGGTGCCTTTAATTTCAGCATGGAGAGCTAGGAAACTGCATTATAACAGTGGGCCATATATTCAGGAAATTCAGCCAGCATAACATTTTCTTGGACTCCAGCACTGACACGAATCCCAAATAACCTGTTTCAATTAAAAGCCAAATTCTGTGCGGTCTATAGGGTGAACATATCCATCATCTACCATATAATGTACTGTATTGATTTATTTATATTAGTTTACTCTAAAAAAAAAAAAGTAATTGTTGTATATTAAAGTGCAGTTATAACATTTACCATATCCAGATATTATAACAGCATATATATTAATTCAATTATAAATATTATGTAATGACATTATAGGAAAATTAAGGAAAAATTGTCATTAATATTAACATTATTGTTACTTTAGGGAGAAAATATCAAAATGAAAATGTAAAAAAGCAGCAAAAAAAATGAAGTATGACTAGCTAATCAAGTCATGCTTGACTCCTTTATCATTTGCTGATTGCAGTCATGAGACTGTATGAAGGACTGAATATATGGCTCACTGTCAGTAACACATCCGTTGGCTTCACAAGTAATGCATTGTGGGGAAAGTATAGCACCAATTTATGATCTGGACTCCACATTGTACAGTAAATGCTAAAATCTGTTTGTTTTGTTTTGGTTTTTTTTTTATTTACACAAATCTTTTAGTTAACGTTCAAATCCTTTTAAGCGTTTGTCCTTCAATATCCATTTAGAATGTTACATTAACTCCAAAGTGTTCCTTTTTTGTGTGATGCATTATTTCCTTATAGGCCATACAAATAATAATGCTTGTTTAACGGATTCACTCGCTCAATTTACTGCAACCTAAAAAAATCATAAGCAGACACATCTCACTTAAACAACGAATCCAGACATAGAAGGATCAGTTTATGCTATAATAAAATGCCTCAGAGCGCTTCAATTAACATTTATTCTCATCTTAAATATGTACTGTGTTCGTTTTTACTGAGGGAAGAACTCTGAAGTGATATTCATGCAGCTCATTTTGCTATTGAAGCTGAACTGCTGCATATTTTTTTAATGTCCGTTAAACAAGTCTTTGATTTTGCATTGCCTTATTCAGATCTTTGTGTATATGTACAGATAGTATATCTCTTTTCTTGTACAGTATTTTGCTACATTCAAAATATATATTTAGGAGTCAGGCAAAAGATGCAGAATGAGTGCTTCATTTTAGCAGAAAAGCAAAGAAAAATGTTGTCGGATCCTGGAAAATAAATCTTCAACCGTCTATTTAGCTTGCTGGACAGATGAACCAAGAATGCATTCTTTAAAGAGAAAAAAAAAAACTTCTTAACAGCTTGTTGCCAAGTGATTAGCTCTGTGGTGCAAAGGCCTTTTTTTTTCTTCCTCTGATAATCAACGATTCCGTCTTCTATCATAAAAGAAAAAAAGTGTGACCCGTTGATATTTTGCTTTTTATAGTATTTATTTTGTTGTTTTTATTATTTATTTATTTATTTATTTATTACTTTCGGCCTCCTATAATCATCTGCTACAGTCCTATATTTTAACAGTATGAATTGCAGATATTTAAATATATTATTTATATATATATATACACATAAAAAAACAATACATTTAAGATTTGTTTCACTTCTTCACCATTCCTTTATATTCCTACACCTTGTTTTGTGTGAGGCCTAGTCTATCATGCAACGTAAATAAATTTACAACTGATTAATTTCTTGCGTGTACGGTGATATCATGCTGCGCTGTTAAAAGAGAGATGTTTGTCTATGGAAGCCACCATGAAAATACCCCATGATGCATTGCTTTCAAACCAAGGAGTGTCATTCAACCTGTGTAAATACGCCAGCAAACGTTAAAATAAGACTATTTGAGGCAAGGTTTGTGTTTCAGAGACCCACTTCTTCTTTTTTATCTTTATTTCCATCTCTGTAATGGCTTTTGTGACATTAACAGTAGCTGAGGACATGCAACAAACATGGTTTTGGTAAAGAGAAAGGAATATCTGAATATGGTTGTTTGAATGTTGAGCCTTATTGGCTCTCTGTGTGGGTGTGGGGCGTGACCAGGGTTGGGACTTCACCATTCCATGTTACAGGTGCAAAAAAGTGGGGTGGCGGGAGCAACTGTACACAATGATTTGAAAATAATAAACCACTGTTCTGAGAGCTGCATGGGCACACAATGAAAAATACAGGCACAGATTGGAGTCGCTCTGGTTTATTATAATGACTCACGGCTCCCTCCTTCTGAGTTTCATTAAAGGACTGTTCATTTCCATCCAGTATTATCTGACCTAGTGAACAGCACTGAATTGAGTTGTGGTTAGATCACATTTCTATATATATTTTAATAGATTGTAAAAATGCTAACATCTTATGAAGAATGCACTTATAGAAACCATCCATTCTGTTATTACAGCAGTGATACAGGTGTTTGTTTCCGAACATTTGGCCATATTTTACTTGTGCAATAATCTTTACTCAACTGATTATCTCTTTTTTTTTTTAAAATTAGAATTAGATTTTCTTATTGCGTGAAAAAAAAAATATTGCCGTTATGAGAGTCACGAAAACAAGGGGGGGTGGGGGATTATCGCTGTTAACGCCAAGATTCCATGCGATTAATGGCGTTAAAAAAAATTAATCTATGCCCACCTGTAATTTAAACACATGCATATCTCAAATCACTCTGTTAGCTCCTCTTCTTTTACTCTGCCAGGCAGTCTTGTGCAATGGAGTGGGCAGTGGGGACAGTGAAGAGGCCCAATTAGGAGATTCTCTGCCATTCTTAGTTTTACTTTCAGCTATTCAGGTTTCGTTGACAGATTGAGTTTCTCTACGTCTCTGTGATGAGTTTTATGCTCGTAATAATCTCCAGTATGTTTCTAAGAATCAGCTGTTCATGGTAAAGGAAAAGTGTCGCCCACACTTCCCTGAATGAATTTCACCACCTTCACAGACGTGTCCAGACAAGTGCCTTACTTCAGTTCCTGCACTGTTGGTCTTTCAGCATTCTTCCTGTCTTCTCCACCTTGGGTAATCACCGAATACCTTGACCCACATTGTTATCACATGTCGGGTGCATCGAACAGTTTCAGAGGACAGACTGCTACCCAATTGTGAATAGGGCCTCCCATTCTGGCTTGCCCTTGCAATAAAGTAAAGCAGTCTGGCAGTAACAGAGACATGCTGTGGAACACTGTTTCTACATGTACTTAACAAAGCATGTGGTGGTTAGACCCAAAGGCAGCATGCTTTACAAATCACGAGGCATTTTCCCTCTATGTTGTGGATGCAACAATCATGAGGGGTTGGGCGTGAAGGTAAAACATGATATTGGTGAATTTTTTTTTTATAGTCCTGATACATAAAACAGGCTCTCTGTTCTTTTACTTGGTCCAGAAAAGAAGTTTATGTCACCCTCTGAGGTAATTGTCCTTTTCCCATTGATAAGATAAACTTTTATTAGTTCCACAAGTTGCAAAAACGAATCAAGTTGGGTCTTCCTTTAATTAACGCATTTCAGTTCTTTTATTTAGTTTGACAAGTGTACGTTTCACATTCAGTGCTGCTGGTTTGCCTCACATCCATCCTTTCTCACATCTTACATGGACAAGCACTTCATGTGATTAAATGAAGCAGTTTACTACGCACAGTCAGCAGACTGTCAGGTGAAATTAAGTTATGTAGTCTATGGTTTACCAACCGCACCAGCATCTCCTTAACAGTGTTGACTCATGCTCTGTTAATAGCAACATTAGCTTTTATGGCCTGTAGTAAGGAGTTCAGTTCTTGTAATTGGCCTGAGCACTGAAATAACTTAAAGCATTGGCCCGGGACATGGGTCGTTGTATTTATTTTTTGAATGTGGGCCAAGGTAAATAGTTCACCTGAAGTCATTGCAGGCTGGCTGTTCAATATGACCGCTAACAATAATGAATAACTTCTTAACCTGACATTCCTAGCTCTCACGCAAGTTGGCATTCAGTGTCCAAACTTGCTGCAGATGTTTTTGGGTGAGATCAAACACTAGCCCCTGTTTACTCCACCTGGACTTCTCAGAAGCTTAGCCATGAGCTTGTAAAACGGCTCGCTGGTTGGTGCCCCTGTGCCCTCTGAGGGTCTGTAATGTAAAAATCACAATAGCGTTTTATGTGGAGCCTCCAACCGAAGACATAAATAGGCTGCTCACCAATAACAGCCTAGAAAACAGGAGTCCCAAGGGTACCATGGAGTACAGCTTGGGTGATATTTCTGGAATAAAAACAACATGTGGGTCTGTCCAACACAGAAGTAATGAAGTGATATTTACTGGGTAGTATTGGGCCTTACACTGAGTGCGCTATTGCTTAGAAAGCAAGGCAGGATAGGGTTGTAAATACATACCTGATTACAAACTTATCAGAAGGCCTTTAGATTATTACATCTTCTCTCAAGTCTGGCATTAGAAAGAAAGTGAAACTGATATCTATGAAGCTGTCATAGTGCTTCACCTGCCTTGTAATATCCATTGCTTTTGGGAAGACATTGCTTGGCCACTTTTACTTTTCTTGTTTATATATTCCTCTTTAAAGCTCAACAGAGGAATTCACATTCATATTAGATCAATTTCTGTGAGGCAATAAATGGAACGTTGCAACAATATAAAGCAACCAACCTTCTTAGAGTCCCTGGACGACAATCGGCTTCATAATCCTACTGTTCTCCAAATTTCCACTCAAACCCACAGGCAGTGCAGGGATTGGAGTACTAAGTCATTTTAAGGGCACTTATGCCTGAGCAATCACTGGTAATTAAAACAGAAACTAAATTTGTTTCATTTATTAAGGGTCTATTTATGTGGCACTTTTTAAAGCAGCTTTATGAAAATGGAGCTCCACACCACTAATGAGCAAACTGAGGGTGAGGGTGAGGGTGAAGGTGGAGGTGTCATGAAAATCTCAATAAGAGCATATGGAAAGAAACAGAGAACCTGAGACTCAAACAGAAAAAAACAAGGAAAGCATGAGGAAGAAACATTGAGAAAAGGAATCCACCCTCTGACTCATGCCAGCTATGATTCAAGTAGGACAAGTTTACAGTGAGATTAGAAGGAGGAACTTGGATCAAAAGAAGAACATTCCTTGGGACAATCCTTTTCACACACTGGGCATTGTTAAGCTCCGCACAATATATTAATAATCAGCTGTTTTAACAATTGAATTCAAACACTCTACCAATCAAATACAATGATAAAGGGAAGGATTTCTCTATGAAGGTGTCCGGCATGTTTTATGCCCTTTGATTTTGGTCAAGGCATGCAGCATCGGCTGAATTGCTTGCAGAACAAAGTGAAAGGGAAATAAGTCTTGAAGTTGTGTCAAGGTCTCGTTTGGGGATCTGAGGCGTTGATGTCATTCTGCCGGGAGAAACAATGGCACTAGAAGAAATGAAACCGTTCAATATTTCATACAATCAGCCCCTATTATCTGCAACTAACAAATGAAGAAAGAGTGAAAAGTGCACAACATCAGCAAGCAGATTGGGGGATTTGATCTGAGCAGCAAGTTCCAAACGTACTGTGGGAGCGTATTCTGGGAAGCATTTCACAGCCTTTGAAGCTGTAAAATCATTTTTTGTCATGCCACACTGAGAAAGAAACAGGACACGAAACTACACAATGTCAGGGAATCTCAACACCGTGTTTATTGTCGCTATGCAGAGTTTAATACGCAAGCTGTCACACACTTCCATGCCTGTTCTCAAACTGCTCATGCACCAAAGTCCTACACGCGTTCTGCTTTCATCTGCTCAGTAATCGACCTCTTCTGATCATATGACACACTGCGTTAGACATGGAACAGCAGCGGAGTGACCACGGAGAACTAAAATGAGATCTGAGAGCAGCAGCTGTTTGAGGTTCTGTGAGAGCGCTAATTTACTGTAGCCTATAGCAGTGGTCACTTCAAAGTCCTTTTATGTTTTATCAAAGACCGTAGCCATACATTTTTTCAGGGTCGGATGTCTTTATTAATCAAAAATTGTTACAAAAATGTTAATTAAATGTTGATTAAACTTCATCCAATAAATGCTATTCACTACTAAATCCCAGTATGTACATTACATGGACTTTAATGTGGAGGGGGTCCCCCGTTTGCAGGTATAATAGCTTCTATTCTTCTTCTAAGTCTTTCCACAAGATTCTGGAATGTAGGAATTTGTGCGAGTGTTTATGAGGTCAGGCCCTGATGTTGGACGATAAGGTCTGAATATCTGTTCCAGTACATCCCAAAGGTGTTGGATCAGGGTTCTGTACAGTCCATTCAAGTTCTTTCACACCAAGCTAATTTCTTTATGGAGCTTGCTTCGTGCACTGGGGCACAGTCATGCTGAAATAAAAACAGGTTCTTCCCCAAACTGTGTTCACAAAGTTGAAAGCATGGCATTGTGCAAAATGTCTTGGTTGCTGAAGCATTAAGGCTGACCTTCTCTGTAAGTTAGGTACCTAGCCCAAACCCTAGAAAACAGGTGTGTTCCAATACTTTTGTCCATATAGTATATGTAGCTGGTCTTCAGTATCTATAGGCCTAAATTATATTCATCTGTTCTTGATTACCCTGCAATCTGATTGCCCCTACATTTATTCAGTCCTAGCAGCTGGTATAAGCCACACCTTCTTTTGAGCTGTAATTTATCTAAGCAATAAAACAGAAGATGATGTGTTATCACAAATAACAAATAACACATAATAATCAGCACAATGTAGCATCATTCAGGAATTTGCATCAAAGTCAAGAATACACTCATACACCGATCAGGCACAACTTTAAAACCAGTGAAAGGCGAAGTGAATAACATTGATCATTTTCTTATAATGGTACCTGTCAAGGGGTGTAATATGCAATCGATAAGCCATAGAAAAGTTTTTTTAAGTAAGCAGTAGAATACAAGACGTAGTTAGTCGCTGAGGTGCTCCTTGACTCCGCGGATCTGATTGGAAGAGGGAGTTCATTCCTCCACTTGGGGGCCAAGACTGAGAAGAGTCTAGATGCATGTTTCCCTCCATCAGAAGTGCCTACAATGGGTACACAAGCATCAGAACTAGACCATGGAACAATATTAGAAGACAGCCTGGTCTGATCAATCATGCTTCATTTCGTGTGGACAGTTGGGTCTAACCTAGGGAAGAGATGGCTCCAGGATACACTATGGGAGGAAGACGTGTCAGCGGAGGCAGTGTGACAACCTGGGCAAGGTTCAACCTTAGATCCTGGCATTCATGTAGATGTTACTTTGACATGAGCCACCTTCCTAAACATGCAGAACAAGTACGCCCCTTCATGTTAACAGTATTCTCTAATTGCAGTGTCCTCTTGCAGTGTATCACAATGCTGTTATACCAAATTACATAAATGCATGTTACATAGTGAAATAAGTAAGCACTCATTCAGTTGACACTCTGTATCAACAGTTACAAGGTTACAAGTCAAACTTTGGTTTTCAGGGTTTGATACACAGTTTCCATAGTGCAAAACGAATTGCCTTTATAACAATGCAATGGAGGAAACAGAAAAATGACAGTGTCTCATGAACTTCCTCCCACCTTTTGCTGAGATCTAGTGATACCAGTAAGAAAAATACCACGAGTATGTTGTTTCCACAGAACTATTTCTTAATCACTAGCACTATGTGAAAAATTTAGCCTGATTCTTGACACCTGATAGGAAGTCACCTGAGGAAGGCATGTACCATTAGGAATGCGTTATCTACAACGTTTGAAATGCTAGTGAAAGTTATTTGCGAGGTACTCTCTTAGTAATTCCCTTTGACTGGTCTACCCAGATTCCAGCCCGGTTAGAACTTTGATGTTTAACACTAGAAGTGTTGAACATCGAAACCACAATAAGAATTTCAGGTATATTGTCATGCATAGCCAAAAGATGAATGGGAGCATTTTTGGCATAACTGACTAGATAGCTGAAGTGTGCACAATGATGGCACCAGCATTTGACTATGGAAAACAGCAACCACTTTGTCATCAGTAAGTTTTAGTCTTGTACTAGAGTTCATGGAGCCATGACCCTATAGGAACTTGATGCTCAAGATTACCTGTCCTCATTACTGATGATATCATTTCAGGTCAGGTATGGCTGTATTCACACAGATGAAGGATGTTCCTGCTTAGGCATTTTGAATATTTATGCTAAAGACAATCATGATATTTTTGCATGGAAATAAAAAAAAAAAATTATATATAACTCTATATATGCACAAAATAATGTTATGTAGTTACAAAATAAGTTTAACTTCACATATCCAGAGGAGCAAACAGCAATATAATGAGAACACACCAAGTTTACATGTTGGTTCCGTTTCAGAAAAACATCCAAACATAAATCTGTTTAAAATACCTTGATACCAGTTTTTGTGTTTTTCTTATTGTTAGTTATCGTGATACCATGAGTGGCAAGGCTCATGTAACATCCCCCTGTTGCTGAGCCAGGTTCAACCTTGACCATTGCAGTCTGATTTATTGCCTTTAGTAGCTTTTTAGAGATTTTTAGAGATACATAGATGAATTTTCATCATTTTACTGTTAGCTTACAAAAAGCTAATACAGATATTGTGTGTCAGCATCTATTTCTGATACGTTATCAAGTCAGTGAGGGTGGAGGAAGCTCAGCGGGTAGGATACTTGCCTCCAGACCAAGTGGTCATGGGTTCGAATCCTACCTTCAGCATACCACCACTGGGTCTCTAAGCAAGACCCTTAACCCTTAGATAGGGAATGGAAGTGACTTTGGATAAAAGTGTCTGCTAAATGCCGTAAAAGTAAAAATCGTGAAGACTCATTAACCACTATAATCCTCTGCATCTTCTGATGTAAGGCATTTCTAAGCCTTCAGCTGTACCTTTAGACCTCCATCACAGGCAGCATTTGTGCAATGTATATGAATTTACATAACAATTTATCCCGAAGAGATAAGAAACCAGCTTTGTCAACATAACAGTTGATAAACAGATTGGTTTGTGAAGTGCTTTGGCCTTAGGAAGCGTACTGACCCAACATTTCCACAACTTAAGCTGTGTGGAAATCGCAAAAAGCATCTGTTTTTTTAAAAGGCTTTTCTGTGGGAGAAAGAACCCCTCGCCGTCACTACGGAAAGAATTCCCTCCTACAGAAAAGTCCTCCATTAAAAACACCCAGCTTGAACCCTCAGATGGTGGGGTGGGGGGGCCTTTGCTGGTGTCCTGACCTTTTAATTGGAGTGAGCCAGGGGCTCTCTAGAGCCCAATGAAAGCGCTCGTCACTCTTATAGCTACAGCTGTTGCTGAGTGGCTGGGGAAGCTCCCTTCGGAAGCCAGGCAGCAGCAGCAGAACATGAGCTCTGACATCAAGCTTAGGCTCCTGGAGCATTAAACATGCAGCGGTTGAGGCTCTGCATGTAGAAACGCATGGCTTAAGTGAGAAGCACTTCGTTTGCTTGCACAAGGCAGCGTGCAAATAAAGTTACAACAGAAAGCCGGAGGGGAGACAGGCGCTGACGCTGCGGGAAGGCTGGCATGAATTGGGAATGAAGAAAAGTTTGAAGGAACTCTGAAGGAATCATAAATCAAATGGACAGCTGTATTTCACGATGCTCACTGTTTATACAGTCTGTATGCGGGTAGTGTGCTACCGAACACCACCGAAAATTCCTCCTACCCACTGCCATCAGACTGTATAACTCCTCCATCAGTCACACACTCAACCACTAAACCTTAATTATGTGCAAAAGTATATTATATGTGACAGAATGATGTGGAATAATCAATACTTATGTTACTTGCAATGATGGGCTCAGTATAGATCAGGGGTCACCAACCTTTTTGAAACTGAGAGCTACTTGAAGGGCTACTGAGCCAAATGAAGGGCTACCAGTTTGAACAGAGTTTACCTAAACTTATCTAAACGTTATGTATGTAAATGCTTTTTTTAGATATT
>JBBPDE010000034.1:3958379-3968767 GCA_037974605.1 Nannopetersius ansorgii | reverse complement strand
ACGGCAGCTTTTCTGATTGTAAATCACTTAAAAATAGCAGACTGGTGTATACCCCAGTAGCGGCCTTAAACTTCCTTTATACTTATACCGCCCCGCCACACTATCATAATCAGCGTTAGAATAAGCTGCTCAGACGAGTTCTGTTTATTAAAGGTCAGATACAAATAAATGTAAGCCAAATAATTTGCCTTTTCATTATTTTGAAATACTGATTTATATCATGTTCTCTCACTGTCGGAACAGCACATTGGATCCTATAAGGGCTGTTATAGCATTGGTTTCCTTTCTGATGCTATACTGGCAGAAACTGTGTGATGATTCACATGCTTCCCTTGTTTCACAGTGACATTATTTTGTTTCAGCAGTCTCCTGGATCAAGGGGGGGGGTGGGGGGGTGTCAGTAATTCCAGGTCTTTCTTGTTGCCTCATCAGAGTGGTATTCCACCGATACTGGGATGAAGTAAAGACTAATCATGAGGTTAAAGTTTTTCACTCAAAAGGAAAGGGAAACTATTACACTTGAGTAAACTCCTACCAGCAACACGTCTCACGGCATTTCAGCATATTTATGACGGCAAAGAATGAGATGTTGACCCTGATTTATTAGTGTTCTTCTCATAAATGATGCAAATAGATTTCTGCTGCATATTAGCTCATACCTATCCTCATCTAAACCAACGTATTTTAAAGCACCTGACCTGGCATGTAACCACACATAAAATTAAATGAACAAATAAATAATCAATTGATGTTAAATGCTTCATTCTGTAAAAGCCCACCAAGTCAAACTGTTGGTGATAGCAACCAGATATCTGAAGCGTTTAATGTCTGTAAAAGCTCCCTCACACGGCTACTGCATGAAATTGTCATAGCTTTTGCGTAAAATGGCATGAACGGACCACCTGATGCCTGAAATGTGTCTGAAATTTTGTATCATCATTAACTTTCACAATAGCAGTACATTCGAATTAGACTCTCAGTAACTGGATTACACAGAAAATCAGTACAATCCCCTTAAAGCCCATATTAAAACAAAGGTAACGGACAGTGCCGAAACACTCAGAAAGGCCTGAACAACCTAGAGCAGAAACTGGTAGAAAGTTTTGGGTTGACCTAGTTTGGCTGGAAACTGTGCCTTTGCTCTGAAGGGCTTTTGGAGTTGCCTTTTTATGTGTCCACTTTGGGCAGGTTTCCATTTTCAGTCCCTCTATTATTCATCACAGCACAGAGTCACGTCCATGTGTGCTGTCATCTGGGGATGACAAGCACACATTTCATTACTATTAACAAATGTTTAACGGACAGTCTACTTAAACAGCAGTCTTTAGGCTGGCACTGCAGTGTTGTGATTTTTTAAAATTTGATTTCTTCTAGTTTGGAGAAAGACAAAATAGGGGATATATCTAACTGATATATACAGAAAATAAAATATCTAACTGAAGCTACCTTGTAAACATAGAACACGTTTATTTGCAGCCCCAGACTAGATGCAGCAAGTATACTTCTGCAGCATAAATGGTGTTTTGGTATAGTAGCAAAAATGCACACCAGAAAACTAAAAAACTGCATGAACTATAAATGTAACGATTAAGGATGCAGGATATTGTACATAAAGAGAACCAGATGAGACATAATCTACTCATACTGAAGAGAATTCTCACTTAGGTTTATAAATGTTGCTTGATTTTAGGCCACAATACATTGTGCAAATAAACTAATGATTAAAAAGAAGTCAGAGGTATTTGATTAATAACTAGATTTCATTTAAAGTTGCTTTCTAATAAACGTCCTTCTGCCTGATTACATTTACTGAGAGGAAGAGCTCCTCATAATTAAAAAGATCAGAGTCTCCATCTAGTGGCCACACGGGTAACACACAGAAATTCTCTCCAAGAGCACATCAGAACACAGCAAGAAGTGGAGTCTCAACAGTTGTGTTCATTATGAATGGGACCATTCCGCACTGTACTCATCATGTAACTTAAATACTGAAAGTGGCATAACAGAAAAAGTATCACCAGGAAACAGTTAATAGTTTTTTACTGTAGCCCTTAGTAGGGCTGGGCGATTAATTGAAAACTAATCAAAATCGACATTCAGAACCTATAATCTATCAAATTTTTCCAGGTCGATTATTTCGCGTGTAATACGTGAGCATATTTACTGTACAAAACTTGCCAGTGAACTATGAGGGCAAAAATAAATAAATAAATAAAAATAATCGTTCATTAATTCATAAAATGTTCAATTAATCGAGATTTTGATTTTAGGCCAAATTGCCCAGCCCTAGCCCCAAGTCCTTACGATCTTTAAAATAGCCGATTCTGTGTGAACTGAAAAGAATTTGCACCAAATAGCAAAAAAAAAATAATAAAAACATATTGGAAGCAACTGACATCACCCAAACTCAATACATATAAAATGTTTCTTTATTAAAACAGAATTTCTTCAGTAGTATATTAGTACTGAGTACAGAAACACGTTTTATTTCATGGAATGCAGAAATGCACAAGAAGTCAAATATCTCCATCATGTTTAAACAAATTAAAAATGCATGACTGGTACAGACCTTAACTGGCTTTTTTCACATTAAAAGTCAGTGGTGCTTCTGGTGAAGCTGAATTAATATTTTCTGTTCAGTTTATGATTTCATAAAGACTATGGTACACTATGGCACACAATACATTAGAAAGGCACTGCCTTTAGTGTGTTTAGTATATTATTTAGTATCTTAAAATGATGGATTGATTTATCTGAAGTTATTATTATTCTTACTCCGAGACGTCTGAACAATATGTGCCACTGTGTGATTTCAACAACAGAGCCCTTTCAGAGACAGCTTTATGTCACTTATACTGTCTTGATTTTGGATGCTGTAAAATATGCTGGTTTTGTGATTTACACCATTTATTAACCTAAATCTCATGGAACTTTACTTCGATCCTTATATCATCACAATGTCTTCTAATTACCCCCTGCCATATGTGTCTTATAATGTTTATGGTCAGGCACTTGCAAGAACCAAAACCAGAAACTAGAGGTATTTTCTTCCAAAATGAGACCAGAAGAAATAAGTACATTTTAAAAATGTTGCTTTGTCTTGCATCAGTCATGGTAGAAACAAGACATACTGTCAATGTTTGATATATATCTTTATTTAATTATAACTATATATTGCTATGCAGACCACACGCCTGTTTCTCAGGGTTTGGTCTAGATCATTTACTTCCAGTGAAGAACAAACTTAATTCTTCAGCATAACAAGACGTTCTGGACAACGCCATGCTTTCAACTTTGTGGACACAGTTTGGGGAAGAACCTTTTCTGTTCCAGCATGACTGTGTCCCAGTGCACAAAGCAAGATCCATAAAGACATGGTTGGATGAGTTCGGTGTGAAAGAACTTGACTGGCCCCCAAAGAGTCCTGACCTTAACCTCATCCAACACCTTTGGGATGAGTTCAATTTTATGTTTAGATGAAAAAACAAACATGATTAGAGCATATCAGAATAGGAGTTATGGCAGCAGCGATGTTATATTTTACCTGTGTGTATAACATCTGTAACGCTCAGACTGCTGATCAGATTACTAGTGGTGAGTAGCTGGAACACCTTTATCTAGGCACCTTTAGGCACTTTGCAGCCTGTCGCTATGAAACATTTGTTCCCAGTTCTTTAATTTAATCTGCACCATACAGGAAAGATAAGGCAATTTGACCAGCAAAAATAGTATTTTTGGTCCAACAAGGTGATTCAAAGAAAAATTTAAAGAAATGAGGTGAGACTCAAAACTTTTCACTGACAAGTTGCTCAGTTGTCTCAGTGTTTAAGCTCTCCGTGCTCGACATGTCGGCAGAATAACGTAACATAACGGAGCGGGGTCATGTGACTCCACACGCAGTAGTGTTTTTAAAGGGAAAGTATTCGAAATAATCGACCTGGAAAAATTTGATCAATTATAGGTTCGAATTCGAACTTTTATTCGAAGAAAACAGAAAAACTTAAAACAAATGTAATTGACTGGTTCTGAAGTGTAACTTAAAATGTACACAGTAAGAGCAAATTAATGGATGTGAAAGCTCATGTACAACCATCATCAAAAAACCACCTCGATCACAGCAGCACAGATTTATGACTTTTTTCCAGCAATTTTTGCAAATAACTCGTATCAATAGGAGAAAGATAATTTTTGAAACTTTTTACTTTTCTTCGGACTGGATATAATTTTGGCACAATTTGTAGAACTGCTCAGGAACATTATTATGTTGAAAAATTAAACGTTGCTCATACACAAACCAGAAGGAATTGGTAAAAAATTGAGAGATACTTCTCTTTTTTCATTAAAGGCAAACCTAACCTGACTTCTTGAAAACCAATAGTTTGAGCCTAAACTGAGGTTAAATAGTATGTTATTATGCATATTACATATTATAAAATATTAAAAACTGGCCAGTTACATTTGTTTCAAGGATTTCTCATGTTTTTGTGCAACATTAAATTGTATTTTTTGCTTTTTTTTTTTTTAAATCAACTGCCATTTACACTGCTGAATGGACCAATAAAAATGATCCAAAATTTATTGGAATTAAAACATTCATGCAATGGTTCTCAACCTTTTTAACATTAAGGCCCACCTATCAATCACAGCATGTTTGCGGCCCAATCAAAAGGCTTCGCGGCCCATCAGTGGTCCACGGCCCAGTGGTTGAGAAACCTGGCATTAATGCACATAATACCCCTTTAAATAAAGGTTTCATAAGTGTGGATGTTTATGCACATTATGTATGTGTGTGTGCATTTAATACTTCACCAATTAATATAAAATTCAAATTACGCCCTCTTAAGGGCTTAAATGACCTCACTAATACACACTTCAGTCACTGAAGACCTCCCTCCAGAACTGCGTGACAGAGAAGTTTCTATTCCTCAGCACTAGCCTTCTCAGAGCTCTGGCTTCTTTAATAGACTGGTCGTAACTGGCACTCCATATATGGCGCAGAGAGGAGCTGCTGAGAGAATCTACAGTGAAGTCAAACAGCTTTGGAGGTGGGCATCTCAGATGATCCACTTCAGCCTGCCAGCGTTGAGGAGGCAGGCCCTGTTAGTGAGAAGAACAGAGAAAATGAGGCATGTAAAACAACAGAAAATGTGTTGACATGGCAACAGCACAAATTCTGGCAGGTAAGCAAACCCAGCAAGTGTATCAAAGCCATAATCAGGATTTTTATAGCCATTTATATTTCAGGATCATTCGTCCCATCGCGAAAAATATCTAAAAGTTGGCATCCTTAAGGTTGAGTTTCAATCCTCCTTAGAGGTTGTTACTGACTCTCAGGTCTACATCAGGCAGAGGGATGTATATCCAGATTCTTTCATAATAAATCAATAGGACACTCGTTATTTTGCCATTCTACGGTCAGAGTGTGCATCTTAAGATGCCATATTACTGTCTCATAAGAAATAGTGGCCCTGTGAAGTAGAGAAACACTGTATTTATGCCCTTTCACTTTCCTTTCTGTAATTATTCAATGTAATGGCTGATTTATTTATTACTACCCTCAGGTCAAAGCTAGTTAAAATCACATCCACATCCATGACTAACTACCCTCAGCATCCCACACTGGCTGGAGAAAGCAGTGACTCAGGCCTTTTTCGGTGAGGGTGAGAGGCACATTGTGTTTTTCTGCAGGCCCCCTGGTGGCCATTAAGACAGCAGAATAGAAGTCAACTTGGATGTAATTAGTTAAAATAATCAGATAAATATTTTTCCCATGATGTAATCACATTAACTAGGAAATTACTGGGTCTACATGTGTGAAATACTGTGTAGAGCTGCTAGCGAGTAAAAACAGTGAAAGGGGAAAAGTCCAAAGCCCCTGCTGTCATAACAACGACATCAAAAACAGGTGGAAATGGCATTTTATGGCTACTGTAAAAATGATTAAAGTGACAGTCAAAATTCTAATTCTTCCTCTCACAGAAAATGTACTAAAACAGCCAAAACAGTAGAGCACCTAATAATAGTTAAAAGAACTTTTGTATGTCCACACTAGGATAATGTAAACTTTACAACACTTACCTTACACTGAAACAAGTCATTTCAAACACATGCTTATGTGGTTTCTCACATTGTGTAATATTAGGAAGGGTTAAATGTACATACAAATTTCAAGCTTCAAGACAGATTCTACTGTTCTTAGCTATGTCATGTATTTTGTGTGACTAACAGTATTAAACAGTTTGAGAAACCACACAAGCATGTCTATTTAAGATTACTTAATGACTTGACAGTTTGAGGCATGAATGTGCTGAATTGGGTGCACAGTGTAGTAAAGAAGGAAGGGGAAATTGTGTACATTAGATTTTTGCCTTTAAAGGGTTCATAGAATGGAAAGCATAGAAACTGAATATTTCAAAGCATACTGTTTACTCCACAATCTGTATCGTCCTTGTATGGAAATGAACTTGCAAAAACAGCCTTGAGTGCTTTCTGAATGAGGCAAAATACAGGGCAGCTGGTCGGAATGGAGGTCAATTACATATATCAGTCTTAAAGGTGCAGTAATTAAAAGCCTATATACATTTAAGGAAGACCGAGAGTGGAATATTTATTGTATATTTAGAAATACAAATCTATATTGCATATTATAGATTGTATATTATTATTATATTGTTCATTGTGTAATTAATAGGGGTGCAACGGTACAGAGATGTCATGGTTCGGTTAAGCAATTAAAGGTTCTAAAGAATGAGGCTTGGTTTGTTTTCGTTTATTTTAAATAAACAGCAGTGTATTAACCAGTAAACACATACTCTTGCTTATATTTATATGTATGTATAAGGCAGCAGAAGTGTTACGCCAGTAGGTGGCACTATTGCACCACACTACGACCCAGGTTTATGATTTATTTGCACTATTTGGTCCCTCTGTGATTCCGTATTACTTCAATCACGTCTTCTCCGTCGTACCATTTATTCTCCAAAAGACATAATGTACCGAACCGTGACCCATGTACCATTACGTTCAGTAGGAATACATGTACCGTTACAGCCCTAGTCATTACATATTGTTTTATACTGTTGTGCTTGAGAGACACCATTGACCGGAATCAAATTCCTTGTATGTGCTCACTCTCATAAATGCGGTTCTGACTTGATTTTTGAACATGTGGTTATTAACGGGTTACCTCATTTTGCCTGTTGATGTTCTCCCAGACCCTGTTACACACCATGCACTCAAAGACATCAATGAAGTTATCCTGGGTGATATCCTGGATGCCCCACTGACGCTCCTTCAGCTCTTTAACAAGTCTCTGGTTTGAGACGTCTTGTTTCAGCTTCCAGTCCAAGTAAGTTAAATACTCCCAGTCATTCTTGTCCAGCCTCTTTAAATACTGGGCCAGTTTTTCAGGGGGTTCGTTGGGGTTGACCACAATGGCACTCCTGTTGCTTGGAAGCCACATGTGAACATTAGGGGCTCCATAATATATAGGGACTACCCCGAGCTTGAGTGGCCGCCACAGTTTTTCTGTGATGTAATCATCACAGATGGCATTTTCGAAGGCTAGGATGAACTTATATTGGGACAGAATCTGGTAGAAACTCTGTTCCTCCATGGCTGTAGAATCCCTCAAGTGTGTGGGAAGATCTCTGTTGTGCAGGCACTGGCCGTAGGAGTCCACCTGGATGTGCTTCATGAGCTCTCGCACATAGCTGTCTCGATCTGATGGCGGGTCACAGTCTGACTGGACATATACCACAGGAGCTAGAGTGTGTCTCAGGTGGTTCTTCTGAGCCAGGGGCATCAGAAACGTATGAGAGGTCAGCACTCGGAGACTCTCCAGGTGCTGGGTGGTGAGTGGGAGGTGGGAGAGGCGGCTGAAGGTGGCAGTGTGGTTGAAGAGAGTGACGACAGGCTCGTGGAAGAGCTTGTAATTGTTCTTAGGTGACTCCTCATGGAACAGAGCCCAGTCATGGTGTTCCTTCCTTGGCAGAGGGAGACTCTCAATGTTGAGGTCTGTACCTTAGGAGAGAGCAATAAACCGAATAAAGGATTAGACATATATTGCTCTGCAAATAAAATCAGCAAGTAAAAGGTTCCCCAGATTTATCCACACTAGAAATGCCTCTTTAAATGCGTTATTTAAAATCATATTAAAATGTAATGGTATTCTGAATATGCGGTCAGGTACTTTGCCTTAGGTGAGTAAAAATGTCCAATTTATATATTTTTAATAACATTTCGATATCAGTCAGAAACTGTTTAGTTAAAATGACAGGAACAGCTTGGAATAGTGTAAAAATTACACTGGTCAAAATAATTTGGTAATAAAAAGTCTGTAGCTGTAGTTACCTTGTTTAAAACATGAGATAAGGATAAGCTAAGACTTGGGAGTTGACTTTGACTTGAGCACCAGTGACTTGGACTTTGATTTGAGGGTAAAAGAAATGTGTAGAGGCTTCAAGCTGCAGATGGGCTCCCTTCAGTCAGTTACTGTCTATTAAAGTGGGTTTATTTCCCAGTCTAGGAATGCCAAACCGGCATCAAAAGTATATTTAACAATATTTTACAGCACCTTTGTCACATGCAGGTTACTCTCTGGATCCACAAGGTTTAGGATGTGACTTGAGACTTAAACTGAGACTTGTCTGTATTGACAGCTGCATTTACGCATCCGCAAAGCCACCAGCATGGTGGACGACCCCACTCACCCCTCGCCCACACTCTTTTCCCTCCTCCCATCTGGGAAAAGGTTCTGTAGCATACGGGCCTCCACTGCCAGAATGGGGAACAGTTTCTTCCCTCAGGCCATCAGACTCCTCAACCGGTGCTGAAGCACAATACACACCCACACACCACTACCACCACCAATCCCTCCCTCACACTACCCCTTTTAAACAACTCCGACTTTAATTACCTGTTAAAATACTCTTTTTTTTATACTGCATATTCTTTATAGAACACACAACTCACTGTCCTGTTGCTGCTACAAACTGCACAATCATGTTTTGCTGTTCTGCATTTTTTTTGCACATGTAAACTCTTCTGCATCTTTGCACATCTCTGCTGCTAGAATACAGTACATGCCAAAATACTGCATTTATCCTCACTGTAGCTGTTGTCAATTGCACTGAATGTTGTCTCGTCTTGTCTCGTCTAGTTGTATTGTTGCTCATGTGTTCTTTTTCTAGCTCTAGTCCTGTCTGCACTTGTGGTCTTGTGTTCTGTTCTGCTCTTGTGTTGCACCATGGTCCTGGAGCAATGTTGTTTTAATTTTTAACAATGTACTGTGTGTATATGGTAGAAATGACAATAAACACCTACATGACATGACTTAATACTCAAATTAAGACTTGCCTATATTGATTGGAGACTCACACTGCCTGCATTCACTTGAATCTTGGGATTTGAGTGCCTTTTGTCTCTCACTTTGTCGTCCAATTGTCTGAGAGCTGACTTAAAACAAGAGCAGTGGAACAGAAGTTGCTCCAGTTCTTCATCACAGGCATTCAATAACAATGACTCTTCAACAACAAACTCTAAGTAACAGATTTGCCTTTGTTATAGTTGCCATGAAGTATATGGTTCCTATGGAAACAGGTAGGAATCGAGCTGTCTCCATTTGCTTTAAAGTGTGGGGTCTCAATCAGGCAACAAGTCATTCGTATAATTGGAGCTGCTGTAGTGTCACTTGTCTATTTTTGGACATGAACAGAGGACACAGCATTAGGGTAGCTGACTTTCAGCAGCCATCCACAGAGGTTTAACAAGTGTCTCTTATCACAGTACTTTCACATACAGCTCCCTGCAGAGATCAGAATAACTTCAAATGACACAGAAAGTTGTTCCTTTTCACCTGTTAGTCACAATATAGAATGGACTATACACAAGAGTTGATATAAAAATGGAAGAAATTCAGAAACAGCTATTATGTTTAAAATAAATCACAAGTTGTATGAACTATCTAAACCTGATGCAACAGTTTAGACGATGCTTTCTTAAATCTTCAAAAGAAAAGATGCCATGCAGAGTTGATGCTTACAGTACAGAAGTAATTGGTCCCATTTTTTTCCTTCACTGAAGCTCAGTGAACCAATTAGTACTCTATGTTTCCTTGTATCACACCATTCCAGATTCCTTATCCCTATTCGGTGATTGATTTAGTTTCAAAGAAATGTAATGATGTGCTGCAAGAGATTAAACCATCAACTTCAGTCTTGTCCATTTTGCATTACAACAGGACATGATGGGCGATTATGATACAATTCCTTTTAAGTATGTTTAAAACTGGAAACTCATCGACCCACTGATGTCAACGGGCAGTTAGTCCATGATTCAATGTCACTATATAAAACATATACATTCCCAACTTCAACCACTTCATTCCA
>JBBPDE010000034.1:3944635-3958279 GCA_037974605.1 Nannopetersius ansorgii | reverse complement strand
GTCAACGGGCAGTTAGTCCATGATTCAATGTCACTATATAAAACATATACATTCCCAACTTCAACCACTTCATTCCAACAATAGTTTAATCTAAGATCATTCAGGTTAGTTTTTCTTCCTCTTTCTGACATCCACACATAATCAAGTGGAGTTTACAAACCTTCCAAACCACTAAACTCCTAAATCAACTATGGTGGTAACAGAGGTTCCCTGAAAAACTGCATTACACAGATTTCCAGCTTAGAAAACATCTTTTACTAAAGAATTCATGAAATTGCTAGAGAAAGAACAATAGTTTTTTTTTTTGTTCTGTTCTAAATATGGGGACACCCACTATGATATGCAACATATGGTATATATTAGACTGAAAAAAAGCTAAAGTGTATTCACCTTCAATGGTAAGACCATATATTTCAGCCACTTGTATTCTCCGGAGAGGTAAACGAATCTGAATCACTATAGTCCTGACAAAGTGGAACATTTTAATGGAGCCCCCCACCACCACACCACTCTGCGAGGTGAAGTAATTAGTTGATTCAAGGGTTTTTGTGTTCGGCTCAAGGCAGAGCTTGCAAAGGCTGCAGCCCTGAAAGCTGCAGGGTCAGCCAAGCCGGGATTAACTTTTCTGCTGGAGGCCAAAGACTTTCCACTAAAACTGCCACAGAGACACCGGGAAGCAAATGAGCCGGAAGGACTGTGATAAATTTTGCAGAATATAAGAAGCCATTTAGCAGCAACAGTGCGCAGTGAGGGCGTTCTTGAAGGACTGTGAGAAAGCAAAGCTCTAATTAATTCACGTTTTCATATTAGTTGACATGTCTGCAAAAAACAAATCCAGGACATGCTCAGAAAAGCATACTGTGATGTAATTTGTCACAATAAGGATCATATTGCTCTGCTATAGTTTGAGCAAGATCAGATTTTTCTGTATGGCAGTATTGTTCACACACACCGCTGGAAATGTCCAACACATTGCCAAAGATACACATTTTCTGCAAAGTTCACAAAAGCCAAAACAAAAACACATTAATACAAAAAGTACAAAGGGATGTTGGGATAAAATATATGATCTAGACATTTCTGAATTAGGTATGACCTCAACAAGGAATCTCAATTCCAGTTCTAAACATGATTTAAGCTGTTGACTAATTAACAAGCTCCTTATGGGTTATTACAAACAGGCAGAGAATGGAGTCCCAATAATTTACAAATGGGCTGGGATACAGGAAGATCATCAACCAAGTTAATGTCTCAGCCTCTATATTGCTGGAAATGCTGTTGGAAAGTTGGCATGTTTTCACCATTGTCAGATATATGGTTTGCAAGGTTATGCCAAATAATAGAACACAATCAGATAAATGTTCATCTTTCATTTTCAAACACCTAGGAGAACTCCTGTCGAAGCATAGACAGGTTCGAGCTCAGCTAAAGTTCACATATTAGAACCTAAATCCAACATCTTTCTGGAACTCTGATGTGGCCAAACAAGACCAAAGTAGCGTTTTCAGGATGAAGTAGGTTAAGAATGTAACAATGTTCTGGGGCTTTCTCTCATCAGAACCTAAGGGTGCACTTCAAATCAAAGAAGGAAAGATGGATGGTGCTGTATATCAAGATATCCCAGAAAAGAGTCTGCAATAGTTGACATGGTTCCAGAGGAATGACATCAAGGTTGTAGACTGGCCCTGACCAAGAATTTACAGTAACAACTGAAAATACGGCTTTAGCAAAGACATTCCAGAAACTTGTTTAAGTTTATTTCAGGAAAACTTCTTTTTCTTATTGAAAGAGTTTGGAAAAACGGGTAAAAATATTGATGCTAAAATACTGAAAGCTGTAATAGCCAATATAGTGGCTTTTTTGTATTTTTTGCATCAATGTGCACATATGGTCTGGGTTTTGTACACTTTACAGAAAAGTGGAAATGTATTAATGTAGTTTGTGTTGGATATTTCTTGCCCGTTCCACACAATATAAACATGCAACAATACTATCTTATGACTCATTACTCGTTAATACACACACTAGCTGTAAGTGCTACACATTTGCTATAGGTGAATGTAATTAAACTTTTGTAAACAAAAGAAAGACAGTAATACATCTACACTACTTCTGGAAATTCAAAATGGCATTTTGTATACCACTACATTTGTACCTCTCCATTGGGCTACATCCATTTAGTTCCATATGTTTATGCAAAGTACTTTTGCTGTGCTTGGAAAAAGTCTTTGTTCAGGTGTCCTTTTTCCTTGTTGCTATGCTGTGGCAACAGCTGTGCACTGTGTAGATCTGTCAGTCATGCCAATCTGCCAATAGCTTCAGGTGGGAGAGAAAAATAATGTGATCAAAAGCTCCATGTGGGCTAAATGTTTTGAAAAGATGTAGATTATTATCTTCTCTTCTGAATCCTGCTTTCTGTCTGATTGAAGAAGCCAATTTACAATGGATTATTTTAATGAAAGCCATCTTCTTCAGGTAATCATTGCTAAGAAAACAGAGTAGAAAGGAACTGAAGGCTTCATGATAACAATGTAATTCACAGTGAGGGCATGTTTTCCTCAATGCTTTTTGTGAGGATGTTAGTATGAATCATCACCCAAGCCCTGCTGTAAAAAGGCACCAACCAGCAATAAAAATTCACTCATCTGCATGTAGGACTGGGCAGTATTGTGATTTATCGGTCCAATATTGTAGCTGCAAATGATTATTTTTCTGAACTAACATCCACGTTTTTACTCAAATAAAATATCCTTAACAAATTTTGCCAACACTGAGTGGAAAAAAGTTTCCAGTTGACAAGATCTCTAAAAATTGTAAACTAATCTCTCCCTTTTAGCAACATGAGCATTATTTTTTTGACAGTTGCAAGAATGTACATTTATTTGAATTTTTATTTGACATGTAATAAAATCTAAACTGATCTAATTCAACCAACAAGACCAAGACAAGCAAGTCAACTTTCCGACTTGAGGCTTTAATGTGGAACATATAGAGACTGCCAATTGTTGATCACGTTAACATTGTGAGCGTATTTGGTTGCTCCTTTTAGATTTACATTTACATTTACGGCATTTAGCAGACGCTTTCATCCAAAGTGACTTCCATTCCCTACCTACAGGGGACAGTCTCCCTGGAGCAACTTAGGGTTAAGGGTCCCAGTGGTGGTGCTGAAGGTAGGATTCGAACCCGTGACCTCTTGGTCCAGAGGCAAGTATCCTACCCACTGAGCTACCTCCACCCAATATAGCTCATCTAGATCTAGCTCATCTATGCTCAGTTCACACACCTTGTGTTATTACTTTGCATTTCCCCACTTAAAACTACTACTGATGACACAGGCTGTATTGTAAACTACAACTGCACTTTTGAATTAAAAAACAATAGCCTGTTATTCTATTTCTGTTTTTCTTAATTAAGAAAACAAACCTGCATTTATTACATGCATTGTGTTTTTCCAACACATTAGCAAAAATCAGAAAACCTGCCACGATATGCACTGTGTATCATGAAGATGTCTTCATTTATTGCAAAATTACATTTTACCCACCCTTGTCTGCATATTATGCTAATGGAAAAATCGCAACAACGCTCAAGAAGACTGCATGCTGCTCTGAGGCCCAGGGGCAGAGTCACTCACCATAAAACAGGAAGGCATGTGTCGCAGGGTGAGAATAGTAGGACCTGTTGATGGTGAAAAAGCATCTGTTACTTCCACACTCGCCAAGCCGTCCCAGCTCGCCAGTCAGAGGAGACCACCACAGTATAAAGGGGCACCATTCCTCAGGAGGAGTGGAGATCTTCTCTTCAGTGAGCAAACTGCTGTCTGGGAATGGCTGGATTTGTGTTAACTCTTCTTTTTCTTCAGGGGAGATTCTGTGTGCTGTGTGCTCAAACTGGCCCAGCTCCTCTACAACCTAAGCAGAAACACAAACCCAATGAGGTCAGAATAGTACAACTCAAAATTATGACTCATGTCTTATATTCAGTACTGTTGGGTGGAAGCATGCCATGGAATTGACTTTAACATGCAGGCAATTGCTGTATCCACTGCACTGCAGACCAAACATATGCTGGACAAAAGTATTGGGACGGATGACCATTACAATGACACTGAATTCAAATGCATAGACTATAATATGGAGATGGTCTCCCCTTTGCAGCTAGAACAGCTTCCACTCTACTTGGAAGGCACTCCTCAAGATTTTGGAGTTCAGGGGGAATTTGAGCCCATTCATTCTGCAGAGCATTAAGGAAGTCAGGCACTGATTGGACGAGAAGGTCTGGCTCGCAATCTCTGCTCCTGTTCATCCCAAAGTGTTGGATGGGATTGAGGTCATGGTGCAGGCCAGTCAAGTTCTTCTACACTGAACTCAACCAGCCATGTCCTTATAGACCTTGCTTTGTGTACTGGAGCACAGTCATGCTGGAATAGCAAAGGTTCTTCCCCAAACTGTGTCCACAAAGTTGGTCTTTGTAATGCTTGATTTGATATATCTGTGGCAATGGGTATGAATTATCTGAATTCAATAATTTAGAGTTGTGTCCCAATACATTTGTCCATATAGTGTACGATTTAAGGCAAGTGTGGGATTAGGTTGCTCAATGCTAACTAAAGGGACATAAAGCACCATTAGCTCCTTAGCTACAGTGCAAAACAAAGACAACAAACTTTAGATAAAAACTGTCTGTCCATTCACTACATTTGGAGTGATAGGAAAGACAATTTGCCAAATCACCACTTTAAGCTGCAGTAAAAAAGAAAAACAGAGATGACAAATGCTGAATGTGACATGTAAAGCAAATGGCAAAACAGCAAAATGCAATGCAATGCAAGTCTCAATGTCAACCATCCCACAATGTCAACCATCCCTTTAAACAAAAGACTTCAACAGAGCGAACTGCAGGAGTCTAAAGGACAGATCAGAACTGAGCAGCACTGTACAGATGGGAGGAAGGGGATGAGATGAAGCTTGTTGTGGTTAAAGCAGAAGATAAGGAATACCAGTAAAGAGGACAGGGAGACGCTTTCATCCGAGAGTCAGTCAGTCAGTCAACCCTGGAAGACAGTTAGAGGACAAGCAGACTAAAACAGTGCCTGCAAATGAGAGAACATTCTGTTCAGACTGAACAAGCATCAGATACTTCCAATCCTGACCTTTCATCCTGAGGACCCATCCTTAAAAACAGCAAATTATATTAACAGCAAATGCGAAAGACCAACATTGTAGCAATCATTCAATTCTGTTTAATTTCTGAAGTATGTAAATTTTATACATAATCAAGTGGATTATCAACAGCACTAGGGTTAGGTCAAGGTTTAAGATTCAGATTGAAGTTTTAAGTAGCCTTAGGTTCAATCCAGGGTCACTTTAAGGTTAGACTAAAAAGAATCTTTTACATTGACATTCAGTTGCATTTAATAGAAACGTATCTGAATGTTAGAGTTAAGACTTAATAGAATCTTTTATATTACTTCTGCAAGTAATTTAATAGATATTTAGTTAAATGTTAAAGAATATGTAAGCATAAAACATGTACTGAGGACCATCTAAAGAAAGCATTTCTACATGACTGAAAGGACCCTTTAGGAGCCTTTATTATAAAAAGTATAATGCAAAGACACTGCAAATACGAAGGCTGATTTATAAATATACTCAGTCTAATGATTATAAATAAAGATTAGGGTGAGTTGCCTTAGTGTGGGACATTCTTTGTATTTTTCGTGGCTTAACATTGCAATACACTACAGAAGTCCAAAATACAAAAATGCCCCACATTAGGGCAGATCCCCCTATATATATATATATACATTTCCATCTTAATGTGAGTGATAGTGCCCCCGTACATGGCGAACAGTGTGAAACTCTTTCTCTGCACTTAACCCATTCACCAAGTGAAGCAGTGGGCTGCCAGGCATGCAGCACCCCGGGAGCAGTGAGTGCTCAAGAGTACCTCAGTGGTGCCACTAGCAGTCCCGGGATTCAAACCCATAATCGCAGGGATACCCCCCTAGGCCATCAGCTGCATCTGGGGAGCAGTTTGTGAGGACAGTTCGTTAGTCAAGGGTACCGCAGGGGTTCGGATCCCACTGGCAGTCCTCGGGGCAGCTGGGCATAGCCCAGGATCGATTCCCAAGACCGCTAGCCACCTCTGAGGTACTGTTCCTGGCTGCCCCTTGCTTCACTTGGTGATGGGTTAAATGCAAAGGTTGAATTTCGTGCTGTTCACACTGTGTGCTGTGGTGTGTTCACGTATGACAAAATCTTCACTTCACACCCTCGATCTTCTGAACTCCCTAACCACTAGATCACCAACTGGGATGAAGGTGGGTTTCCCCCACATACTAAGTCCATACAACAGGTTTAAACTAAAAACAGGCTCCCCTGAGGCCATCGGCTGTCAGAGAGCAGGGTTTGAGTTACCTGAAGAGAAATTATTAGGAAAACCACCGCTGAAGCACAGAGACACAAAGCAAAGAGTTTCCTGACAGAAAGTCTCGCCATGACGAGAGTCCTGGGAGCAGAAACTCAGTCAGACAGTGGGGCACCCGGCTTCACTCCACTGTACAGCCCCACAGGACATGCCACTGCACAATGTTCAGCTCGGGGCGTGTTGTGTTGATCCTGTCCGTCCATTTTTCCACGCTTTGCCTCAAACTTCCTGCTCCAGTGGGAGAAACGCGGCCCCTCCAAACAATAAAACCCCCCGCCCTCTGAGGGTCTGTTCTAATCCAACAGTAGCTCCCTCCTCACTTGCTGACTAGTCTGTGATCAAAAAGACTAGTGGGGTTTGTCTCATTACGCAAATCATGCATGGATACACTAACTGGTACTGGGACGCCAGACCATTACACCAACACTTTAACTGCATTCAGATACATAGACTTTAAGCCCCCTTTGCAGCTTTCACTCTTCTTGTAAGGTGTTCCACAAGACTGGATTTGGAGTGTTTCTGTGGGAATTTGTGCCCATTTAATCTGTAGAGCATTCATGAGGTCAGTCACTGTTGGATGAGCTCACAATCTCCACTTCAGTTAATTATAGAGGTGTTGGATGGAGTTGAGGTCAGGGCTCTGTCAAGTTCTTCAACACTGAACTCATCCAACTATGTTTTTGTGGAGCTTGCTTTTCACACTGGGGCACAGTCATGCTGGAATAGAAAGTGTTCTTCCCCAAACCGTGTCCACCCGAGTTGGAAGCATGGTGTTGTCCAAAATGCCTTGGTATACTGAAGCATTAAGACTGATCTTCATTGGAAGTAAAAGGCAAAAACCTTAAAAAACAGGTATATCCCCATACAGTGTAGCTGATTTGGTTCAGGTGCTGACAGGAAGGTTGGGAATAAGACTTTTTTCAGCTTGGTTCTTAGTTTAAAGATACTCTCACCTTAAGGGAAAACAAATCATGGCGGATACAGATCCTGTCTTTTCTTTTCTAATTAAAAAAAGCACATAGACCTCATAGAAGTGTATCAGATCTGTATTTTTCAACAACACGTTTTGCGCTTTTCACTTATGCAAAAGCTGTGAGTTCCTGTTATATTATAAACCAGAGTGCCCCACTTGTAAATAGGAATTTTTTGGCATGGAGTGCGAAATAGGGAAAATGGGTTATTTCCCAATTTCCGAACAATAAGAGACTAGTTGAATTCTCTCTCTTGCAGTGGAACTGACTAGCTATTTTCAGCATTCTGGTTCGGCATTCTAGCAAACTGGCTTGTACATCTCAAATTTATGTTAAATAATCATGATTTAGATAATGTGATATCACATAACATTATTCCAGTTTGGATAGAATCTTCTCTAAAATCATGGCCTTACGTGTTGAATTTCCCCTCCTGCACTCTGATTGGCTATTGGTTTTCCCCTCCAGCACCCTAACAGGCTGTTTCAGGGGTTTTCAACTCCAAGTCTGGGACTGAGCTAGGTCACACCCACCGCTGACCTTCTCATACTGCAGACATGGTGCAGTTCTCTAAAATTACAGTCAGAAAAATGGAGATACAATTTCTGACAATTGCCAGCCCCCCACCCAGTTTAAATAGCTGCTCTTGCCTCTAAGCACCCTGATTAGATTTAAGACATTAAAAATAAAACCCTTATGTTTCCTCCCAACTTCTTAAGATTAAACATTTTTCTGCCCTTACTATTAGTATCATCATAAAGTGGAAGTGCTTCTGCCTCCAGAGGACAATCACTGACTCATTTCTCCAAGCCTAAATGGATCTTATTCTTATTGAATTTGCCTCCAGAAGGGATACAAAACCGTGGGCCTGAAATATTAAAGGACAAATGGCTGTGACCCAAAAGCACTGCCAAATGCGCAGGACAGCCTGTCCATCCTGCCAACTGCTAAAAGCACAGATTTATGGTGATCTGACACGGCCGCTAGAATACAGTTCGTTTAATACGATGCTATTAAAGCTGATGTAAAAGCTTTCGCTCTGGGCAGCTCGTCCAAATAACTTCAACAGAATCTCGTCATCTGAAAAGGGGGTGGGAGAACCTGTTGCCTACAAAACAGCATGATGCTGCATCGTTTGAGTTGTCTGAATCTTTAACATCTTTGTGAATTAATTCCTCTCATTTACTGCTCACCAAATCGAAATGCAGTGTTTTTAATACCTCTGCAGCTGTTTATGTGATTTCATAAGGGGCTTTTTGTGTGTGAGAGTGTGTGAGTGTGTGTGACCTGTGTCTGCTACAGTGAGCACTTCCACAAGGGAACATGCTGAGTCATACCTGGTCACCTCCATAGCAACGACAAACCCCATGATTAGTCTCTCTGTTTCTTCTCATGTTCTTAAGGACAAATCACTAATTTCCAGAGTCCAACTCTGAGAATGTACAAGAAGACACAGCAGTTCACCTGACTGGGCTGTACTGCTGCCTGCTCTTTTCAGTCAGTTTTCAAAGACATTTTAACAGTTTTCAAAGACCTTTTAACGGTTTTCAAAGACCTTTTAACGGTTCACTTTTCTCACACTCAGTTTGACCTTTCCATGCTCCACCTATCAATGTGTTCTCTTTCGGGAAAAACAATCTTTTGCATTAATTACAACATCATCGCTTTGACAACACATGCATGGAAGTAAAATAGTGCCTCAGGGGTTCCCAGGAACTGTGGTGCTGGCTCCAAAAGGCCTACTGCTGTCAAAAGAGCAGGCAGTGGTTTGCAACCTGTGACTGAATTTATGGCTTGATGAACAGTAGTGTAAATGATTTAATGTGCAATTCAGGTTGTTTTTACATCAGTCTTAATTCATCGTATTACAAAGGATCTATATTTCTGGTGCTATGATTAAAGCACTTGTGTCAGATTTTCATGCAAACCCCAGACCCTCTTAGCGCCAAGTGCCCCCAACTCTGGGATCCAAATCACAAATCACTCATGCCTCGCTTCAGGTCCTGTTGTTTGGCTTTCAGAATCAATCCTTATGAAAACTGTTGCCGTCACGTTCCTCAATTTCTCCCTAATGGGGACAGGCGCAAATGCAGACTCCAATATTCATCATATTTTATTGATAGCAAAACAAAAGGCACAAGGGCCAGAAAACCAAACTCTAACCAAAAGAAGTAACGAGAAACACAAAGCATAAACAAAGGTTGACCTCAACATAAACACAAACCCTTTAAATACATAAAACCCAAATCCCACAACCAGTGAATAAACCGAAACACTAAACTTTAATAACACCCAGCTGTGACTCACCCTTAACAGAAAACCCCATACCCCACCTCATAATACATAATACAAAAAACCTTTGGCGACCACTAGCGGCCGGCAACCGTCACTGCCCCAGATATGACTGTATGTAATATGTAATATGCAGCAAAAAAATGTACATGGAACTATTTTCCTTTCCACACCTACATGAGATAAATGCACATCATTATAATAATAGACAACAATAGACATCCTGGCTGAGGTTGGCCTGTTAAGTTAATTATGAGAAAAACATTTATATGCACATAAGAAGACTTATTCAGAAGCATTCATGTCAGCAGTGCTGTCGAGTCTCATGAAAACTCTTGTCTTTGCTGTGGTTTCAAGGCCATGAATGTAAAACTCAAAGGTTGTCACACTCTCAGGAAAGCAGATTGTTTAGCGAGATCCTGGCTCCTTATGGTATCATCGCAGTAACAATGAATACTGGGGTATTTCGCTTATTTTGATTAGTTTAAATGATTTCGTTTAAAGGCACTTTAAAATTTCAGCGTTGCCCACCCTAGTGACTGATTGTTGTTCTTCCCTTCAAGTTTTGGTCCTTGCCTCGGGTGACCTGGTATTTTTCTAAATGACTTTGACTTATAATTTCAAAACAGCAAGTACAAAACTCTCAAGGTTAAGCCCAAGTCACTGAGAAAAACACACTGACATTCCAACATTTTTCTATTCAAATGACTGGCTGTAAAAAAATACCTATTATCTACAAACACTGGTGGACAAGGTATGTTCAACCCCCTTCATGTAGATTAATGAGAAACCATTCAGGTCCCAATCAGAGGCACTGCCACTCCTTACAGCTGACACTTCTGTCAGGTATGAGCTGTTGGTAGCCTATAGGGCATACCATGCATAATTTATATGCTATAAAAAGAAAATGATCATTGCTTACTGAATCTAGAAAGGCTGCAGCATTCACTTACAGAGCACCTGAAAAAGTCGTCCTTATGAAAGAGCTCTCAGCTTATGCAAAACATATAATCAGGCAGGTGGATCAGGCAGCGCTGACTTACTAATGCATCCTAAGCTGCATTCATGAAGGTGACCTTTGTGTCACCGGGAAAACATTTGGTCAAAAGGCTTACAAGGCCAAATAAATCAGCAATTATTAGCTATTTACTGAGACACAATGTCACAATGTAGGATGTCGTACAATTATTTGTTTCCTAATCAACATGAAGAGCACTTCATTAGGATGATTAGATATTCTTTCAAATAAACAACAACCACCACCCTTCTTCTTCCCCTGACTCATTTACAATCACTCATCCAGACTACAGGTTTCCAGGCCTGCTCCTGGAGAACTCTCTGCTGCACATTTCCCTAAAAGCTTCTTAGGGTTAAGATCATTGTGGCTGGAAAAGAGACTGTTCAGTGTGATGAATCATCTTTGCACTGAGATGCTTTTGGGAAACAATTTCTCTGATTAGTCGGATCAGGGAACACACTGAAGTGTGCAAGAGTTTGCCAGAACCTGGGTTGGGTGTCTGTTTACAGCTTGCATTGAGATGTTTCTTGTCTGAATTGTATCCCCTTATAATTTGACTGGATTCCATTCATGCTTTTCACAGCGTGAGTTTACATGAAATGCACATCAACTCATATACTGTTTGTTAACTTTTAACTCCTGTTACCATGCAAATCTACAAGCTTGGCTTAGATACTTTCCTCAGCCCTGAGCTCAAGAAGACACTTGGTTTCAGGATATCTCCAGTCTTGCGCATCCTCCATCCTGTGTGTATCCCGCTGGTCACAGCTCCACAGACACATTTTTACTTCCATACATTTCTGCGCATTTAGAAAACGCAGTTCATAAAAACTTGTGTCAAGACTCACCTTCGATCACCTCCAAAAGGTCTTTAAGTGATCTGATTGTAATCTGATCACCATGTGTCAGCAGGTGGAGCTGTTCATCTGGTGGTTAGGGAGTTGCCCTTGTGATTCGAAGGTCATTGGCTTGAATCTCAGGACTGCCAGTGGCACCACTGAGGTTCCCTTGAGCAAGTAACTGTCCCCACACACTGCTCCTCGGATGTTGTGTCAGTGGGTGCCGAGGACTTTTGGTGAATGTGTAAAATGCAGAGAACAATTTCACACTGTGTGCTGTGCTGTGGTGTGTATATGTGACAAATAGACACCTAACATGTGTTCTAGGTATTTTTGCACCAGCTATTTTTTTGCTAGGTTTTCCACAATATCATGATTATCAGGGTGGCTGGCATGTGACCCTATATCATTTCATACTGCAACGTCATTGGACAGCTCAACATGCTCGGAGGAGAACACTAACTGCATCTCAGGGAGGGATGGGTTGGGGGGATGCGAGCCATCCTACCCACCCAGAGAGAGTGAGGCCAGCCACGCTGTCTAGGACTCTTAGCCACAGAAGGATAAAAGGAAGTTGAATTGCTAAGGACTAACCCCGCTATCTCCCAAAGACCCAGTGCGTAGACGGTTGGATCCCTTGGGAGCCAGTTGGGACCCCACACCTGGCTTTATCTGAATGATTATATAATCACCACAAACATGTACTGCAAGGTAATGTGATACAACTGTTTAGGCAATAATTTTGGCAGGGTTGATTATGCAGACTGCTAAGCACCGTTGAGGTTCCCTTGATCAGGGTACCGTCCCCACACACTGCTCATCGGCGCTGTGTTCCTGGCTGCCCACTGCTTCGCTTGATGAATGGGTTAGATACAGAGAAAGAATTTCACACTGTTCACACTGTGTGCTGTGATGTGTTGACATATGACAGAATGGTCTCTTTACACTTGTCGGGGAAATTTACATTTATTTTTTGTAATCATATATATATTCCTTTGTAATCACATTTTGTAAGGGGAAATCGGTATATTCAGTTGATGATTCATATTCAGATGACTCTTTGTAGTTATACTCATATTAAGGGTGATTCTGCTGACTAATGATTAATTAGGTGTTCAAATTAGGTGTTTTGTTTAGACCAGAAAGCACTTCTTCAGGGTCGTCACCATGGGGACACAGGAGAGGTGCCATGGTTTCTGCCCATGTTTGATAATGGTCATTTTGAAAGTATAAGAAGTCCTCTGCAAAGGACAAATTCATAGAGAATTTCAAGACTCAGGACTGCCCTGGGTTGCGAATAGCTCTTTCCATTTGCAAATGTAATAAATCTTTGTTTGAGCGAAGAAGACTTTGTCTGTTTGCTGATTCTCCACCGCCCCGACAAATTGGCACTCCAGATGGGACCTCACGACTTGAGCGACCCTACGGAAAAGACTTCAGGGACAGAGAGGGGGATCTGCTGTGGGCCACTCCAGCGCTGAGGGTGACGAGGGGGTTTAGACTTACCCCACCCATCCCAAGGTGAGAGAATCCTTCGCTCACTTCAAAGCTGAGGTGTGGTTGTGCTGGTTTGAAGTCCACTGGTTTGAGTCCAGAAAATTTGGTGCAACAAAGGGACTCTGGAGGAGGAGTCCGGTCTAGAAAACTTATTTCAAGGCAACATTTGTATGGGCAAGAGGTCCAGCCTGGAATAGTGGGGTTTTTCTAGGCTCTTTTTCCTTTGCGTCTGGGTCGCTACCAGTATTAAAGCAAAGAGGGTCTTGAGGTACAAGGTTTCTAGAACCATATTGTACTGGGTATTAGTGTTCACTGGTGAGAGTAAAAAATGTGTGGTTGTAACAGTAAAAATGTCTGAAGCTACTGAGGTTGAGTTTCCTGTAATACATCCATGTGTGTTATGATGCAATCCAAGTACAGTGTGACGCAGTTTGAGTCTACTAAAATGGGAATTTAGGTGCAAAAAAAGAGCAAGAGAGTTTGGGATTTAATTTTAATTACTGTTAATTTATTTTACAGCTGCTAAATAACTATACAATCACATGTTATCTTAGACATTACACATTTTCCACTGGCCACTATACAATGAACTCAG
>JBBPDE010000034.1:3930168-3942119 GCA_037974605.1 Nannopetersius ansorgii | reverse complement strand
CCTGTTTATGTCCTTTGTTTTCGTGGCTCTCATAACGCGTGTGTGTCCGTGAAAATCGCCGTTACATATATATATATATATATATATATATATATGCAAGAAGCTATTCCCTGACGTAAAAGTATTTTATTAGTCATCATCATCATCACTGCAGTTCAGACTAGACTTAATGAATGTCCAGGAAACCACTTCCAAATACCATTAATATACATGTAAGCAAACACAAATGCAGTACAAAATAAGGAACATTTCTGGTTATATAAAATACATCTTTTGAGCTTTTGAGGATAATTGATTCCAGATATCTTCTCAGTGTGTGGATTTATTAAACTCCATCACAGGCACTTTAATTGAACGAAGGACTAGGTACTGGATAATAAAAACAGATAGTATTTCTTGGTCTCTGGGAGAGGTTTTGAAATGGTCAAGTAAACATACTAACATGTCTGAAACCACCCACTTCTCTTTGTATTCATGTTGGTTGTGTTTATTCCGTCACAGATTTAGTCTGTTTTGTAAGGTTGATTTTGATGTATGCTGTAGAGAATTGTCTTTTTGAACTATCCAGACTGTTTTCTTCTTCTGTTTCTTCACTGACTGTGGGACATTAGCTTCATGGGCGTGTTTTTACAAGTTATTATTCATTTAAAGGTCACTGGTGTTTAGACTACCATGCTCAGTGTCAGGAATGAGTTTTTTTTCTGTAGAGATCTCTTTCCTTGCTTCTCCTTAACACACTGATGGATGAGAGGCATCACTGTTTTAGCCTCTCCCTTGCTTCTTGCCTCTGTCGCAAGCTTTTATTTCCAATCCATCACAAATCCCTGCTGTAATTCCACTTTAAAAGCTCCTTGCACTTCTCCTCCTTCACTCTCTCCTCCTTCACTCTCTCACACTTTGCATTTGCTGTTGTGCCTCAGTTATTGCTGTCGAGGTTTCTTTTAGCCTGTGTAGGCAAGGCACGTTTACTTATAAAGCACTGCGGTAATTTAAACGATTGTTTATTCAGATTTTCACTGCTGTAATTTATAGAGCTTAACATAGGCATAATATAATCAAGACAATAGAGTGAGTAATAAAAGTGAAAAAAATAATCTAGAAATTAATGAGTAAAATAAATGTACATGTTAAACCAAAGTGACAAAATGTGCAAAAATGTGTAAATTAAGTCTTTTTTTAAAGATTTTTTAAAAATTAAAATCCAGGAAGACTTCAGTTGTAGATAAACATAACTCCAAGCTTGATGTAATGGAAATGCTAATCCTGAACTCTAATCTTAACTTAAAGATGTAATTCTAATTCTATAAACCTATAAAATAACTATTCTAAACTATAAAAAGTAATTATTACAATACCAAACCTAACACTCAAGAAGTCAAAATGTACATTTAATTCTAATCCTAAACCCAACTGATGTTAATCCACTGATTTCTCTCAGATGATCAGCTGACAAAGGATCTGCAAACAATCTGTTACAAACTAACAAGGTGTGACGAACAGTTTTAGCATAATTCCTTCCTGCACCCCCGGTCCACTTCACTTGCATAAGACAAACCCAGATATTTACGTTTTGAATTTAGTTTCCATAAAAGATGGCAGTTTCCAACAGTTTTGAACAGGCAGTTTTGGTACAATGTTCGGAAAATTCATTTCTGTTGATATTGCATTAAAATTTTTGCACCCTAAGAATAATGTTTACTAAATAGTGTTTCTACACACTTGCGGATCATATTTTAAAAAGATTGAAAGATTTTTCAGGATTTAGCACAAGTTTTATCATGGAGCTACTTTGGTTTAGGTAAAAATCACATGCGTTATTGACTAACAACATGTAATGGCACACAGCATCTGTAAAACAGGTCAGAAAGTCAGGTGTGTGCAGTGGTGATAAGCGAGACCATTTTAAAATCCAGATTTTCTGCTGTGGAAATGTACATTGTCATAGTTTTACAGCGATATTACCAACCAGAGCTGGCCATATTCACACAGGCTGAGCACAAAATTGATAGCGTTCCATGAAATGAGCACTCTTGGTTCTTGGTGTTGCTATGGGTTACTGGATGATGTTTTTTTCTGCTTCGCCTCCATGGAATATTCAGTTGTTACCTTAGTAAGAGCATTTAAATACAGCAGAAATCTCTTAAATCCCGTTCCTCATTTAAAAACAAAAACACAAGGCAAAAAAAAAAAACCTCCTCAGAAAAGGTTCTAATTCGTACGACACTTTTAACTATTCTCAGGCAAAGCATTACTAGTCAGGACTTCAATGAAGAGACATGCAAGGTTGAATTAAATACTGTGTTTTATTCACTGAAACCTTCTACAGTTTGTATGACACCAGCACTGCGTCCCTGATCTTGGCCGGAGGGCGTAAGACACGCTCATGTGCCAAGAGATCACTTGAACGAGCAAGAAAATGGAATCGTCTGCACACAGGGCAACAGTTATATTTAACAACATTTACAGAGTTAAAGGATTGTACAAGATCACAGCTTTGAGAGATATTTCTATGCATTGTTTGGAGACCAAACAGCCTAGCTGAAGGCTAAGGTGCATCACTGTCTACTGAGGCGTGAATATCTACAAAGTCAGCTGCTCTCCTTTCAGTTGCTTACAATAATAGGTGCATGACTGATCCTAGCCTAACAGAGATGACAAGAAAATGTGGGGCAGTAAAGCTCAAGATAGGACTTGAGACAGAATTTCAAGGGTTCTGTCACAGTCTGGGGTATTTTTGTGTTCAGTCTTGTCATGGTCTTTAAGGGACCAGCCAAGATCAGAGCAAGAAAAATAAGATAAAAAAAAAACAACAGCCTTTTTAAATGTTGTTAAAAGTACAGCTGAATGGGAGGGGGCACCTTCACACTTTGTAACGCTGTTATGCTCCTAAGCAAGAACTGGAGAGCAATGCATGTACATTATAATAGCATTACATAACAAGTTCAGGCATGGTCTTGAATTGAACAAGAACACTCTGCTTTGGTCTTGGTCATGATTCCTGAACCCTTCTGATGTCTGTCCTGTCCTGGTTTTGACTACAACACCAACATAAGTTACCTAACTCTATACAGCAAACTGGTGAAGCTTCTTTTATATAAAAACAAAATGCGTACAGCTCATTTTTGGCTTTAAAGAAATAAAGCCTAACCAAGCTTAGACATTTACCTGTTCACCATTGTTCCAGTTGGAATAAATGTAATTTCCCACATTTATACTTCAAGTGGGTGTGGATGGATTTATATACCATTGAGTTAAAAAAGGGTAGTATTTGTCCTTGCGTGTGAGGAAAACAAACACAATGCCCGTGTTCCAGTCAACACTTTCACCATAGAACCAATTTGAAAATGAACAAAACATACACTTAAATGTAGACCCACAATGTATTTCTCAGTTTCCATTAAAGTCTGTGCCATTCCGTGTCTTTCTATATTTAAAAGCAATTCAAAAAGTCTCTTGCAACCTATCCACAGATAAAGGGGAGCTGCTAGAGTAAAAATAACCCATATCACGATCCTATGGATTCTGGGGAACCATTTGGTTGACACATGTAGTCAGAAACGAACAACAGTTACTCTTCAGGTCACCTTCCACTCTTAAGGAAATTTCTGTGAATGACAGGTAATGAACAATAAACTACATCCACTTCAGTGACCCAAGAAAAACACAAATGAATACTAAGTGCTTCACTGTTAACTTCCTCACTGTTGCTCATAATAGTGGTACAAGTAGAGCGAGAGCGTTAATAACAAATCGCAGCAACTACGTAACTAAGCCAGCAGAGAGAGAGAGCGAGGAAGATATGCAACATTCTGTACTGAGTGAGTTTGTTCTAACAGAAATGTAATGCCGATATGGGTTCACCCTAATTTACTCACATTCTTCAACTTCCATATGTGTGGTAAATAAACAATTATAATAATAGTAATAAAAAAAAGAAATTAATATAACAAAAAAATAAAGTGTCCTTAATACATACAATTCAAGTAAACAACATTTTAGATTGGAGGGATCGCGTAAACTAGCCTTATTATCATTATTTTTAAAACCCGAAAATACCTTCAAATAGCTTGGCTATAATTAACTATTTCTTAAAACGTACTCGACTTTTACAATTCAAACCTTCAAAAAGTGAAAACAAGGTATGCCTGGTGTGGAAAACATCTGTTGGTGTGCAGTCAGCAATGGAAGTTAAAAAAAAAAAAAGTTCATAGTGTTCACGTCAGTTCTATCGCTAATGAAAAAAAAAAGCCAAAGTGACATCTTAAAGTCAATCATTAACATCACAAAAGGCAATTATTCCATGTTATACAGCACTGTAAGTAGCTTCCTGATAGGAAACTGTGTCTTTGAACAACCTAACTATGACAGCAAAACTATAGAACCACCGACAAACTAACACGTTACGGTTCGAGCTGACGAGGGGGAAAAAAAACGTACACTCAGCTCAGTACCTTCAATAAGATAAACACGGTTCAGTACTGCCTGAAAAACCTGTGGTGTAGGTAAGAAACATATCACTACCTTTTATAAAGCTCTACATACTCAAAAGAACTAAGTCATAAAGTGCACTATAAATACTAATTTAATCTTTACAACAATAATGTTCTGAACTGAGAATTATAAATCCAAATATGTAAGAAGATTATAAAATACACAAAAAGAGCATCGGCATTTACACTACTCAAAAAAGCAGAAGTATACTTTGTACTTTGACGGTTAAAAAAATAAATGGCTCGCCTGCACAAACGATGCCGTTGACGTTAACATCATTCCGCAGTCCGGAAAGCCATGTTTTGTAAATAGAACTCAACACAGCTTCAAACGATCCTTGTTAAGTACCCCTATTATATCATTACAAAATAATGTATCTGGCATATCTTTAAACGTGCTGGTACAATATAATAAATGTGTGTAAGTATATCGTTTGGGTATCTGTTTTGCCGTAGCAAATCAATAGCTGAGGAAACCGCTAACTGCACTGAGACGTCTTTATCATGTCCTGTATTTACAACCTGATGCATCGCTGTAATGAAAAAATAAAAATCTCGGAGAGGCGGAAGGTCCGTTAAGAACGATGCTCTCCATTTTAGGAGAAAAGGAAAAAAAAGACTTCTGTCAGCTCTCTCTGGAAGCTTTACTTGTCTAATTTGTGGTGTGTTTTTGACATTCGTTTCATTTACATACTAAAATTACCTTTAGAGCAAGACCACGTCTACCGTCTACCGTATGTACAAAGAAACTGGTGTGGAAATCTCCACTGAACTGAAGTCGAGAAAGTCCTACTTCTCTTGAATTAAAAGGCAAATCAAGTTTCGAGAGGGAAGGGACACAGCGGGAACAAATCAAGTGACAGTCAAACGCCTCACAATTAAGTCTCACTCTCATCACAATAATGACGACTGCAACATCAACAACGATGAAGTGAAATGGAACAAAAGAAAAAGGAAAAAAGGACCACGTGTATGTAAGTAACGTCCCATACAATTAGCTATGCAAGCACCAGTCAGTCTAAGGAGGATGGACGATTATCAAGTCAATTACATTTTACACAACAGTTTTCTGTTATAACAGTGGCAGATAAATAAATTACATTAAAATATATTCACACGTTGTGTATAATGGCTCTTTGACAGGTAAGGAGAAACCTCCTATGTGACCTTAGGGGTCTCGGGCCGGTAGTCCTTCCTCTCAGATGTGTTGCGCTTGACTTTGGCCGCAGCCGGTTGGGACTCCTGGTTGAGAGAGGGGCTGGACTGGGATTTCTTCAGTGCTGCATCGTTATCTTTACCGGACAGGAGCTCCTTCACCCCTTCCTTCAACAGCTTCACATACGTCTCATAGCGGTTCTCCTGCAAAGGTCAAAAGGAGATCAACAAATGTAGCAGTCTGGAATCAATCAATCAAGCTAACTGTGAATATAAAAATCAAGTGATAGTAATATAATTAGGGATGCACCGATCGATCGGGCAGTGATCGGAAACGGACGATTTTTGGCCCGATCGGCTGATCATTCAAACGTATTGCCGATTTCAAACCGATCTTTTGGGGGGGGGGGGTTATTTATTTAAATTTGTAAATAAAATTTGTTAGGAAAAAAAAAGCTTTATATTAAAGAAAAATAAGATTTTTTTTTGTATTAGCTGTAGAGCTGCCACCATCATATGTCACTATTATAAAAGTAACCAGTAAACAGGGAAAGTAACTACCACATTACATTAAAAAAGTTGAAACCCATTTTCTGTGTCGTTGTCGTCGACTACATATAGCAGCTCTAATTTTCTGTTATCTGGGGAAAAAATAGGTATCTGAAAAATCGGTATCGGAAAAATCGGTATCGGCCAATCACACTTGCCAAAAAATCGGTAATCAGAATCGGCCAAGAAAATTGCAATCAGTACATTTTTAAATATAACATCAAATGACAATCATCAAAAAATGCCTCAGTCACCTTTTAAATATATTGGATTTATTTCAAGAAAATGCATAAAAGAAAGCAGGAGGCTTGAGGAAACCTCAAGATTTTAGAGGTTATTCATGTACTATACTGTGCAAAAGTCATTTTTTAGGTTTGCTTTGAATTTGCTTGTTGGTCCAGAAATCCTTTTTTATGTCTGTCAAAGATTCATTCGCATGTTGAGTAGGTTACATGAATGAAATGCGAACAAATGTTTTACTGTGATAGGTAAAGAAGCCTAGATAAAGGAGTTCCAGCCAGACAGCATTCGCACCACCAGTATACTGATCACCGCCTGATCATCTGGAATCATCTACACCTGTTTCTTCACTGGTTCAGGACTTATGATGTGCTTAAGATGTGCTTTGCTTAAATGACTCATACATAGTTCACTGTGTGGCTTCAGAAAAAAAATCTTCTGAAACTGGCCAAGTTCAGGGACTGGACTGAAAATGGGAGTCTTTGAAAGTCCCCCTCGAGACTGATTTAAAAATACAAGACAGTCTTGCTCTTTGGAAACAAAAGAAACGAGGGGTGGCTCAAGAATTTTTTATAGTACTGCAGGTGTTGATGACGTTCACCTGAGGTTACCAAGAATAATATGTTAGAGGTGTAGAAATGAATTCAGATGATGTGGGATGCTGTATTATGCTCTGGTTCCATCCCAATGCAAGGGAGAAGTGGTGCTCAGAAAACAAAGTGCATTTGTTGTTATGGACAATTGGTCTACCTTTGAGGGCAAGCCTGATCTTATGAGTGGAGACGGCATCTGCTCCTTGCGGCAGGGCACTGCTCTCATTACTGGCAGCACACCATAGTCTCTTAAATAATGAACATATACACCCCTAAGAATCCTTTCAACTAAGTTTTCCATAGAAATCTGAAAACATCCTGGATATATTTCAAGAGGTACATAATACATGGATATCAAAATAAATAAAATTAATAATGACAAGATAAAAAGGTGGTAGTATGGAGTGATGATGATTATAATTACATATGGTCCGTGCGGGCTATAATGAAAAATGTCAAACTATTCTTAGAAATGTGCAAGCTAGAACGTCACACTGGGTGGTCTTTAATGAGGGCTCGGGACAGTGACAGGAGAGACTAGAATTCTATGCACTGGCATGTAATATATGGAGGCGAAACTGACTACAGCATGCTGTGCACCCGTGTACCGAGCTGCTGTCAGAATGTGTCTATTATACCTGCAGAGAGCATGCAGCCTTTAGGCAGTGTCTTACAAGAAAAGGTTACTGGATTTCAAGGTCTGAACTTGAATGTCTCAGGTCTGCAGAAATATATATTTGCTCTAATTTATTAGACACATTACAGATATATTTCTGATAAAAATCAATATCATAGTATTTATCAAATCTGATGATAATATCATGCTTTTTAGGCACTTGTACTCTAAGCTAAAAGGACAGCTTGTTTTGATCATTCTGTTTGATTATTTTCCTCTTCTGTTAAAGACGATTTACTCATTTTATGGTTGTTGATTCTGTAGGTCTTATTGGTCGTCTATGTGGAGGGGTGAAATAAGGGGGGGGCGATAAGGGGAGCTCAACATCACCTGTCACAGAACGCAGGATAGCAAGGCCAGGCATGTTCAGCTTTGAATTAACAAACTGAACAAAACCTGTAGTCAAACACTCTGGGCAGCAGCATCTGTTTTAACAAACCAGTTCAGGAGAAGTATCTAGAATCAGGTTTTTTGATAAAGGCCATGAAAAGGCCATGAAAAGTGGAATGAAATGTGATCAAAAATCAGTCCTCTTTATAACTGCTTTGTGAATATCTGGTGTTGTCTGATTAGCTACATTTAGGTTAATTAACTACATTTTATAGCTCACATACTAAGACCAAAACCACATCCATGAATGTGTAATGGGTACAGTTTGTGTGGTTTAAAATATGTTGTGGTAAGGTATTTGTACAGAAACAATTTCGGAGACTATTAATATAGTGTTCGTTAGCCTCACAGCTCTAGCACTAAACTAAATAAGCACATCTTGTCTGATAAACTACACCTGTGGGAAGTGAAATTTGACTTCTTGCCAAAATATTCCATAAACTTCATACCACTTAAATCTACTCTGTAGTTTAATTGGGTTCTATATGTAAAGTGCAAAAATATCAACACCCTAAATAAAAATCACTGTAAGAAGCCAACATATAGATGCTAGTCCTGTGCTAGTATAATGGATATTCACAATAATACAAAATTCCAGATAAAGAAACCAAACGAAATACATTCATTTCGAGAAGGAAAATAAAGGCAGTTATCAAGTTTAAAATGGCGCACAATCCAAAGCTTAACAAAGGGTTTGGGTGTTCTTTCGCACGAAAGAAAGCTTTGGTGTAAAGGCAGTAAAGGTGCAGCTATGCAGGCTAATGTGGCTTTGGGCCATTGATTAAAGCTCTCTGGACAGGGTAGCCTTTAATCACTCAACTGTAAGACATACTGACAGGCCTATTGATCTCTCTCCAGCGGGCCAAAAGGGGGTCCAGGAGAATCGATCACTTCACCAAACTGCAGAGAAGAGTTTATTTCAGCCATTGCATCGAGTTAATAAATGTGTGCACATTGTGTACACAAGTTCGCACAGAAAGCACTTGGGAAACTCTAGCTCTGAGAAACATTGGGGCAGGCTGGAGTAGACAGACAGGGAAAGGAGAGATGGAAAGAAAGGAGTGATTAATAGGACCTGATTGTGATTCCGTTTGTGGGGCTTTGTTTCGAAGAGACAGACACCAGCGCTGTGGAGATCTGAGAGACCTGTCCTCCACTGGGTTTGAAGCACCCCACCGGCAAGATCACTCCATCTGTGCCCAGTCAAGAGCTGTGTGAAGTGCGGCTCTAAAACACTGGGAATGCTGCCAGGACCGGTTCAGGTAGCAGACAGCAAGACTAGGACCTTTCGCACGTAGCTGGTGCGGCACATTTCAACAATCCCACAGATGTTCTATAAACCAAATGGCTTCCTTCATTCTGAACAATCGGAGCATTAAACTGAACGCACACTACTGAACGCACACTACTGCGCAAGGCCACCCTTTTGTGGATTGAATTTTTCTGTCAAAATGGCTGATAAATGCAAACATCTTAAACATAAAATGACACAAAAGCCTCCAACACTAAATTCAACATGAAATCAATCGGTGTTTAATTAGGTTATTCTTTCTTTTGTGCACCTAATGCTATATTAACTCTCCCATCCTTCCCACCAATCAAAAGAGGTCCCAAAGCTCTCAGTGACATTATGTTCTCCTTCAAACAAATAATAATATTCACAAAAGCAATTATTATGCGCAGCTTGCTTACTGCTAAACTGCTTTGTGGATTAGTCGGTTGGTAGAACTGGTAGAATCCTCGATTAGGAGTGACAGCTCTGCCATACCTTTTGTGCCCAAAAGGACTTATAGATTTGTTTAGGGAAATCTTACTTGGGTTCATCCACTTTGTTGACTATAATTTGCTTCATTTGTAGTATACAATCTTATGCAAAAGTCTGGGAACCTTTTATCAAATTAGTCTCTCTGTGAAAATAAGAACATTCTAAACACAGATGCCATTTCTGCACAAAGCACAATTATTACAACTTAATATATTGGGGAAAAATTAATAATTTTGCAGAAGTTTATATAAAATTGATCTATCCAATACAATAAACTCTGCAAATTGATCAAAATTGATAATCCCATGTTTTTGTGTAGAAGAATACAGCTTCTGCAGGCGAAAACTGTAGAAGAAAACCGTAGAACATACAACTTGCCTAAGTCTACATATAGTTTACATATACATATATGTATATATTTTACAATACAGATGTCCATATTTATATTTCTAGATTGTATAGTGGACATTTCATACTGTACTGTTGGTATAGTACTTTATTCTATTCTATTGTTTTCTTACTTTTTGCTGCTCTTAACTTTGTACTGTCCACTTTCTTATCTTAAGAAGAAGTGTTATCTTACTTTCACGTAAAAAAAACAAACCAAACCAAAAGAAAAATTGTTTTGACTCAGGGTGTCCAGATCTTTGGATTTAACTAACATAAGCATGTTCCAACTGGGAAAACAATATTTCTCATCTAAAAAGCTTTATTTTACTGTCCTGTGCTTCAAAGGAAAGGCTTTGCATTAGCATTATATGCCATTTCGACACTATTTCACTTTAAAGTGGTGGATCCTGATTCAGATTTGCATGCTGGTCTACTGTGTCCCTTTGCTAACTGTGCAGCTGTCTGGAGGTATCGTGCCTCTACTGCAAATTGTCTCATTACTACAGCGAGCACACATGCCATCTGCCATTTCAAACAGCTCATCATTCCATGTCAGACACTGCTCAATATGACAAAAAAATTAAGCGAATGATTGGAGTATAAATGATGGTCACAGCGTCAGTTTTCAGTTTTCTCATCAGTTATTCAGGGGATGTCGAAGAAAACAGGGCTGAAACAGCTTCACTTATTCTTTGATCAATTCTTTGCTTTGTTCCACAAGATTAATGTGACTGTTTGAAATAAGATCAAGCTGATTTTGATGTTGGACATCACCTTCATAGAAAATCTGGGACAGCAGACCACAGGAATGTTATGGTTACTCATTTTAATTAGATACCAAAGTTTAAAATGAAATGAAAATCATATTGTTTCAAATCTTATTCATTCTATTTACTCTATAATGCACAAATCAATACTATAATCTCTGCCAAGTGTGCATGAAGTTCTATTCAATCTATTAATATGATCCCTGTGGTGAAGTTATTTCAGTGTGTATTAGTGATTTCCTAAATATTAAATCATAATAATATGTTTAAAAAGAACGCTAATAGCAAAAACAGTGATCAACAGTGATTTGAAAAACTCAAATCATTAAGGCAAGTGTTTTTATCCCTGATAAGATTAAAAATAGCACAAAATCCATCAAGATAAGATGAATCAGTCATCGAGGAGATCAAGCCCTTCTTTTCAACTGCATGAAAAGTATGGAGCTACTTATCTTATGTAATCTGTCTGCTCGCGTTTCATGGTGGTGTTTTCAGCTGGTTTCATGCATGCAGTAATACCAGCCATTTCATTATACTCGTTATCTCAAAGATGCAAGGTGTTGCGTCGCCTCTGCTGGCAGATTTAATCTGTGCTTGAATTCACCAAGACAGTTCCAGGGATGGTTACATCCACAGCGTCGTTCGAAACAAAAGGGAGTTTTTGCTTTGGGTATATTGCAGCACAAACTGGCTGCTGCTCACGCGTTAGCTTGTAGTTCTCCAGTACGCTTCAACGACTTATTTGTAAAGTCAAGCTTGAATTAAAATTATGGGACCTCTGAGTTGTTTAAACTGCGGAATGGTACCGAGCATTGGGTCATATGGTACCGGTCCGCGGGCTGCAGAGAAAAACAAAACTGTGGATGTTACCCGTGTTATGTTGTCGGCTCGTTGTTATGAAAATGCTGTTAATAAAGCTGCGAGTACACACTGGAT
>JBBPDE010000034.1:3910860-3920892 GCA_037974605.1 Nannopetersius ansorgii | reverse complement strand
CCTGTCTAAACATGTAGGTAGAGAGAGTTATTTCGACGTTTCTTTAGTGTACAAGTATTTGCACACTGTTTATGCTAACCGCTAATGCAAACTGTTTTTAAACAGTAAAGGCTATTGCATTAAAATGAGTTTAAAATGAAATTAAAGTGTCCTGGGAGCAAATTTGGGGGCATATTTAGGTTTTACACTATAAAAAATAGCATTTTTAGGCATTTTTCACTATTCGTGAGTGCTCTTGGAATGTAAACATACACTTTGGCAATACAGTTTTACATTCTGACATTCTTCACGAAGGGTTGGGTCACAGATTTGCAGTATCAGTACACAGACTTGTATTTTATTTAGTTAAAAGTACAAAAATATACATCAAAATCCAGGCATCGGTGTGATGTGTAGTTAACTGCAACAGAACACTGAGCACCGCAAATAATTTGCAAGTTGCACTGGCAGCAAGCTATTGATATTGGGGCCATCACTTGACAAAAAAACCCACCATTCAATCAGCAGCTAGAGTTCAATTTTCCATTAATGGTCCTCATGCTTTGTTCATTTGTTTTCACAAGAAAATGTGAATGACTGCTCTCGGTTTGTGGTAAATGTTTTTGCAGAGGAAAACAGGGCCTTGTTATTGTTAATGAGGATATTAAATGTATAATGGAAAGCAAGCATCAATGTTTATTGCCCTGAAAACATTAATAATTCAAAATAAAACATGTTGAACGTTCCACATGTTGATGGGCATGCAAATGAACAGAGTAGTAAACGCTGCAGGGTCCCATATTTAACAGCAGTCACACAGCACTGCGCAAGCAGTGAACAACTGAGACTGACTCAACAAAGAATGACTGATAATCCTCTCTCCGCATCGCAACCACAATCAAAACGCTGAATGTCGGCTACATTAATCTTTTATGGAGAAGGTCGATGCAACTTACAAAAAACACAAAAAATAAGATCAATTACATGCATAATTGATGCAAAAAATGAATGAAAAATGGACCCTTGTAATAGGGGTGAGCGATATGGTACAAATATAATATCATTCTGGAAGAAATTTTGACAACACACGATATGTCAAACTTTTTTTTCACATCTGACAAGTGTCACTTGCTATCAATAACAAGAAAAAAAGATTATTTCTATTCATACAGTTGCTCTGTGCTCTTTAAGTATCAATAATATCTAAAATATGCTCAAAAAAGTATTGTCACATATAATAATGATAAATATGGTCATCTTCCCCATCTCCAGCTTTATTTACCATTGATGTGATGTGGCGTGTGTTTAAACACTGTATCAGGAAAGGAAATAGAAATGGTACCTTCTGTAAATAGAGGATCATGCCTTTCAGAACAGCATAAAAGGTCTTCCAGCCTCGCTTTCCTCTCGGTGCTACAACAGACAAGCAAGAAGTATTTCCACATCAGGACTTTTCAGCTCACAAAAGGATGTGAAGAAAGTAAACTGTGTCTGAAATGCACCTTGCCAACAGATTCTGATACATATATAATGCATATAAATTTGCGTTCATCGGGCTTTGTAAGAGAAAGCGGGAGAGATAAAATGCATTACAAATTGCCAACTCATTTTTGTTAATTCATAGATAAGGTTTTCATAGAGAATTCAGAGAGAAATATTTATGTGCATATTTTAGCAGTGTATGATATTTGGCCACAAAATGACATTTTCAGAGGACAAGGCAAAAAAAAAAGCAATTAGGCTTCAAGGTATTGAAATGTTACATTTTCCAAGCAATTTCAAAGGTTATCAAAACACAAAATGTTGGAAAATATCAATGAGGGACATTCAACAAGCAATTTTAATCAATGTTCATTCAATGTGCTAAGATTGTGTCAGCCCCTGCCATCGGTAGACATGTGTTTGACTTTGTGGCACATACTGTACCCTACATTCTGTAATACATTATGTAATACTGCAATTTATTTTGAATTTGTTGAATTGGTTCAACTGTCAGCCTTTGGTTTTGGGGTTTATTGAAGTCTAGTGTCCAAAATTTTGGTTCTGGCCATGAATTTCTCAATAGTTTTTACATCAAGTAGCCGATTAATTGACACAGTTCTACCATTCAGTAGTACATTCAGACATTTATGTGCATTAACCTTAAATCTGTCTTGCAGTAAGTGCCTTAATAGATCACATTTATAAGCACATTTTAGGAGCATTTGGGAGTCATCCAAACCCTTCTGCTCTCGTTTGTCCCTCAGAAAACTCATCTTCTGTTCCTCAATTCGCAGAAGTGTTCTGGTGAGGACACTGGCCTGCATTCTTGCATCATGACTTGTTGGATCAGAATGCAGCAATGGCACACATAAGCCCTGCTGTTTTTAACTCCACTATAATAACGGTTCATGAGCCCCATGGGTGGTGTTAACCTCACTGGCGCTGAAAGTATTAGAGGCCTGAGTCTGAGACTGGCAGGCATGCCTGTACCTGGGATGGCACCACAAACTTTGGATATGTATGGATGGAGAGACTGCTGCTGATCCAAGATCAGTTTCTTCAGTTGCTAAGGTCAGAAACTGAACCCAGAAACTGACCTTGACCTTAGCAACTGAAGAAAATGTATGGTCTGAAAATGAAGACAGACCTCTTGTTTTAAGATGGTCTACAAACGTTCAATTATTCAGGATCCTAGAGACCTGCAATAGTGCAAGACGAGCGTTTTTCTTTTTAAAACCAATAGGTTCTGGCAAGTAACAGCGATAGATCAGCATAAAACCAACAAGTGGTGGAAGCTTGTGATCAATTAGCTTTATGTAAACTGCATAAAAGTGCCTAAGAGATGGCTCACATTGGATGTGGGTTTTGCAGACTCTTTCTGTTGTTGTTCATGGGAGAGATGCAAGGGATTGCAATGGCGGAGGGCTTCGTGAGCACTTCATGATCTTAGATTGGTGACAAACGAAAGCAGCATTTTTCAACTTTGGCTTATTGCACCACATGCGGTTAGCAGTATCAGTTGAAAGTTTTGCCTGAACATATGAAAAATGGAAAATGTCCTTGTCGGCTCGGTCTTATCAGCAACTTTCAGGAAAGGTTTATTGTTTTGTTATGTAATTTGTATTTATCCAAATGCAGCTCTAAAACATGCAGAAAAAACAGGAGAAAACAAACCCTTTTGTATGCTCTCAGAAACACACAGTGTAAACCCCACCTAAACCATCACATATTCATCTCAGACTGGCTCAAGTTCTTTATTAATATCAAATAGACCTACTTATGTAGCAGGGGTGGGTGATGTGACCTAAAACTATTTTTCAGTTTTTAGACCATTTACTTGTTGGACAGGCAGTTAGGAGATTAAAAAATCATGTGAAGCCCAGTTAATGACAGCTAAAGCACAGCCTCCTTATGGTTTCGCAACTTATTCGGAAACACCAATGAGTATTCACAGCCTAAAAATGCTCTTCAGGCCAAGCCTATGAAAGATTTTGCATCAAAATAATATTTGGGTCATATTAACACAAACATAACATTTACTGTTCAAAGTAATGATAAAGTGAGTGTCCATGCCATGCCATTATCCAGCCATTAATATTCTACACAAGCAGGTTTTTAAAGGAATAACATGTCTTGTCCTTTTATATAAATACAAATATTCTGATAATATATTGAGAATGTGTAATTTCCGACATGGGCGAGTATCATGAGTAAAAAGCCTAAAGACCTTGATGCTTGTATGTGCTGCAACAAAACTAAAACGACCATTTGTGCTGTAACATGGGAGTTATGAGCCAAATTATATCAGTGAACACAAATACACACGAATGAAAGCATCACAAAGCTGCTAAAATGTAAAAATGATGTGTTATCCAGTGTAACTTTAGTGAATAAGGAGGAGGAGGTAACGATGCTTCAGCTGTTGCTGGGGATTGCATGACCTTTTTTGAGATGGTTACTAAAACAACCCAAGAATGGAGGATTAATGTGGAGAATTTGTTTTTCTTCTCTATATCAGTTTCGAATAAAAGGACTAACTCTCTGAATATATCCAGTGTCAGTGAGTTTAATTGAAAATTCACACAATGCAGATGAACTGATTATGTACATTATGTAAGGCCAAGTACTCAGACTACTACTAAAGCTTTGAAAAAATGAAATGCTTAATGTTTTACAAAGAGGCTGTTGACTTCTCACGGTGTTAGGAGTATAGTGTAATCCATATCATGGCGTACAAACACACCTTTATTGATAAAGGCACAGTACAAGCCCTACTATATGGTCTAACTGTCAGAATTCAAGTAGAATTCATAATTCATGCATCAAGAATTATGAATTCTGTTTTTCTTTTGTCCATTTTCATAAACCATGCATCATTGAGTTTTGAAAATAACACAGCAAGTGTAGGTAAAGGCAAAGCAGTGTTTGGGATGTGTGTGATGATTTAAGCATGCAATGTACAAGATGGTCCCAGTGGTCATAAGGTGGTCAAATACTCATAGCTTCAGTGAGCAAACTTCACACACCAAATATTTCTTGATTCTGCTGCTTTTTGATTTTTCACTTTAAGGAGAAGAAGCCACCTGTCAGAATCTCAAATGAAGCATTTGAAAGACATCTGTGACCTTTCCTACGATACCACATTTAATTCTAGGCTACATCAGTCAACCCGCTGGTATCGTATAGGGAAAAGGAAATTGCTTTCTTTGTGTACACAAACGCCATGGCCACAAACTTCAAAGCTGGACTTTAATTCTCTGCCTTTTTAGCAGAAATAAGCAGACCACTAACAAGTCAGCAACTTTCTTTTTCACTCCTTATGCGTGGGGCGAAACTCATTAGACAGGAGAGATAAGCAGACGTGAAAAAGGAGATACTGATGCCAAATCCCATCCATTCATGTCTGGTCATTAGCGGTCCAGCGTTTAACCTGCTCTTGGTGCCAGCACTTATTACGCTGCAGTTCTTTTAATGACCTTTTCCTTTTCATCTTCGCTCCTAAATTAAAGCTCCAGTTGGCTGGATTCAGGTTAATGTTATATTTATGCAAGAAGAGCTGGCAATGCTGAGAGTATCTGTTGACTATGTCTTCCAGAATTCTACTATGTTTGGACAGTAACAGTTTTATGGAATCAATATTGTTTATGCGACACCCTAATGCAGATACATATTCAAACACAAACCCAATAAAGGAGGCACATCTGAGAGAGATGGAACAGACGTGGGGATTCGATAATATGTCTTACTTTTCTTCCCGTCCATGTCAGCGTGGATTTTGCGAGCCAGGAAGCCCGTTTTGTGCACAGCAGCATTGGGGTCATGGGCGATGTCCAAGAAAGGGTTGCTGCCACTGCTGATCCTGCTGATCTTTGTGTGGGCATTGTCCGTCTTGTTGTCCGCAAGTTCAGACAGTGATTTCTTCAACTCGTCCCCGTCACTGAAAAACAAAGGGAAAGAACCTCTGTTACCTCTCTCTCTCTCTCTTAAGCAAAGACACGGCCTATTTGGTTTTACTACTTTTGGAACTCAGCATGAGATGAAGCATAATGGTGTTTAAAGCATTACTAAAGTCTCAGAGCTGTGCGGTTTCTTTTATTTATTTATTTAGAGGTACATACTAATTGATACTCTGCACTCTAATAGTCGAGTAGAGGTTCAGATTTTTCCTCTGGCACCACCAACAATGCCAAACGCTGTGCAAGTGCAATTACCTATTGGACAGTCACATAGAAGCATGCTAAGAAGTGATTCTGCTCAAAGAACATTTTCATGGACAATCAGTTTCCTATGTTTGCCTATTAAATCATTTGTACAGTAAAATCTGTAATTCTGTTATGATTTGAATGTTATTCCTAAGCTAATATAGCATTCATAAGGTTGGCCTGAAGAGCATTTTTAGGCTAAGAATTCTGATTGGAGTTTGATAAGAGGGACGTTGGCTGGGCTCAGTCTTTAGATAAAAGTATCTGGGTGTGACATCCAGCCATTCAAGTAAATAGTATTTTCTCCTGCTTTTATGATAAAATGAAACTAGTCACAAACCATCGTATTCTGTGAGCATGCAGATAAACCTCACAGTGCTATTTTTAAACAAATCAAAGTATTCTAATGTATTTCATCAAATGTAAATAATTATTCAATAATTCATTCATTCATTATCCTAGCTGCTTCTACTTGATATGGGCCATGGGGTGCTGGAACATATTGTTATTTAAATAATACATGCAATCATTTTTGCCCTCGAATGGTTCAGCCTTGGTTAGGTGTGAAGTGCATGAAGGAGATTATCTGCATTTTTCTCCACACCCAGTTTAATCCGTGGATGACTTCTGGCCAGTTGATTGTCCTCCTCATGCCCATATTGTAAAATGTTTTGCTCATGCCCTCCTGTCATACTGCAGTGCTGGGCATAGCAACAAAAGATAAGGCATGGGCACAAAACTGAGCCCAAAATTGTTCTCAAAACACTGCTGATTATCTCTTTCCCTGCCAATTTCTTTTCTTCTGAGACCCGTGTGCTGCCCCTCCAGAGATTCTGATGATTTGCCCAGTGTAATCAGGTAAGCTTTGACAGAACAATGATGCGGGTGTGGCGGGCATGCAGTGAGCTGCTATTTACACAGTAAAGGTGGTGCATAATTATGTTTAAGAATAAAGAATCACACAACATTAAAAACACTGACACGTGAAGCCAAGGGGTGAGATATATTAGGCAGCAAAAGAACAGTCAAATCCTGGCGATGCCGTGCTGGAATCAGTGTTAATGTCCAACCCCTATCCACTGCTCAAAGCTCCTACAATGGGAGCAGACCAACAGAAGAAGGTGGCCTGGTCTAAAGAATCACATTTTACATCATGTTGACAGCCAAGTGCGTGTGAAACAGATGGCACCAGGACGCACTAGACGAAGGCCAGCTGGTGGCAGTGTGATGATCTGGGAGGTGTTCTGCTGGGAAATCATGGGTCCTAGGCTGTCATGTGGCAGTTACTTTGACATGTACTGAATCGGTGTCCTTTTCAGCAGGATAATCTGCCCTACACACTGCAAAAATCATTCAGGAAGAGTTTGTATCTGTGAAATGTCCTGGGTGAACTAGTCCTATCCACGGAGGCCCCACCTCGCAAATTACAGGACTTAAAGGTTCTTGTGAAGTCTAATCCTTGACGGATCACAGCTGTTTTGCTAGAATGAGTGGGACCTGGTTTTAATGTCATCAAACTGACAGACCAGCTAACATTCCAAAAGCATGTTTGAAACCACTGGCAAACATATTGCTTTTTGGTTTGCAGCTCATTTAATAAAGAAAACAGGCTCCCTGGTTGCTGGTGTTACCGTGCTCGCCCATATCTCCAGAACAAGCGAGGCTTTTTTTTCGGACTATAACAAGTCGACTGGCTCCATTGCTGAAGGGCAAGACCTCCCATAATACAACTGTCATGCTGAGTGTTGCCGCTCCATTTGTAGGATTTAATGAAACTTCAATATCTCAAATAAGTATTAGAAGGATGACGAACATGGTGCTCGTGTGGGCTGCTCTGTGGTAGGCCATCTGCCTCATGAAAAACTGCCCAGTCATTCAGTTCTCACCATCTCCTTCTGGCCCGCATTCTCACAATCAATACAGGTATCTCCTGAGTGTGTGTCCACCACCACACACACCCTTTTCAAATGGCCAACTATCCCTCTACGCCATTCTTGCTAATCTTTTTCTTGGTCTGGTCCTGTGGTTTAGGGTTTGAGTAATGTATTGTAATATTTTTAGAATCAGATAAAGGCTTGTTTTGTTTTATATAATGAAGACACAGAAGCTCACACTAACAAAATGGTCTCCTATATAATAGCATTATAGCTATAGTAACAACTGTTGAACTTTACAATTGTTATGATAAAAGTAGCAACATAAAGTGCATACAAACCATCAGCATGTTCATTTTTGTTATTTTTTTCCATAACAGTAACAGAAATAACTGTGTAAAGAGAACCCATGATAAATAAGAAAAATAAGACCTACTGAAAAGAAAACAATAAACATTCCAGCGGCTTTTCTAGGTTTGTTTCTTATTTTGTATTTGTCTCCCTGTTTCCATTTGTGACCTTGTTTTTTATTAAATCCGTTTTTGTTTTGAGTGTCAAGTGCTCGCACATCCGTTTATCTCACTACCACGATAAAATACTGTTTTTCACCTACCAAATAAATGTATCACCTGCAATGAGTATTCATGTTATTAAGGCAGAAGAATGAATGAAATGGCGGAAATAATATTCACAAGGCTTTTGATGTTCAACAAGGCTTTTGATGTTCCTCAAGTTTTATTTCAGATTATACTATAAGGTACATGCAAATTACATGTCTTTACATGAAATGCCTATGGAAACTGAACGTGTAACTATACTGTATCTATACTATACTATCTATACTGCTTCAAAAATATGCAAATATACTGTCCTTATTGATAAACATATGTTCCCTGTCCTTCTTCACTACTGTGCCGTGTAAAAATTAGCAGAAGGCACTACATTTTATTCAGCAAGCCCTCTACACAGACTTTATGGAATATATAATAAAAAACATGTCAAACATGGTAAAATAAGACTGCCAAAATCAAAGTAGACACACGCAGTGGCTTCAATTACTCTGAATATATGCTGTGTCTGCAAGTTTAGCCAGTGCTGCGTGACCATATGGCCCAATTCAGCCATAACTCATCTCATCGAGCATTCACGAATTTCTACAGCAGCAGAAAGTGAGCAACGTTTACGGAGATGAGTTATTTGATCAACCTACAAAGAGAACAGGGTAATAAATTGCAGTAATTGGATGGGACTAGCACCTGTTCTCTGTCCTCGAGAGGCAGTCATCGCTATGCCAGAGAAAGGCTGGGCCTGGGGAGTGAAGAATGGGGCCAAAAAGCTCGAGGACAGTGCGTAACAGCGACCAGCAGCACCATCAGTGCCCCTCTTTACACCTACATTCCTGTAGCCTGCAGGGGAATTAGCTGCCTCTATTATATGCTGACCATGTTATGTTAACATATGTTAACTATAAGAAGGAAAAAGAAAAGTACGGAGTAGAGCTGCAATGTTTTCCATTAAAATGTATAAATTTGATTGTTAAATGGATTAAAAATGACACGCACTCAGTTAAATGCACAGTGTTAGGAGCGATATTATCAAGTTCAGTGTAGGCTTTGGAAATAAGCATTGCTAGAACATCTTAACCACCTTAAACAGAATATGACTATTTAATCTCCAGAAAAGTGATGGCAGACGTCATTAATCTGGATCAATATGTAGAACAGTCCTTTGTTCCATAAAACTTGATCCAATATGATTGGCAAAAATGCCACATATATGTTTTAACCTCTTTATTTTGACTTAACCAGACTACGTGCCACTGAAGGACCATTCATATCATCTCCTTCACAGCAAAACCTTATAACATTCTGTGCTGCACCGGCCAGAGTTTTCTTCCCAGCCTACGAGACTTTTTCTTACTGATTCACTGACTGACTGACACCCACTGATAAAACATGAATGCACAAGTGTCAGCAACGCATAGGGCTTTACACTTAATTTGGTGAAGTGAAGCTGATATCTCACAGTACAAGGCTCAAACAGGATTCAAACAGGAAAACAAATTCACTAAAACATGTTTACAAAAGAAACGATCGCCTCTTCCTAATAACACATACACAGTAATGCGGGGCAAATCCTTGAGCTCAAGTTTCCTGACTTCAGTTGGAAATTCCCATCTTGCTGCATTAAAAGTGCTATTAAGACATTTTCAATCATCATCACAAAGTGTGTCCAAATGAAAACTGGCATTTTATTCTATTCTTGAATAAGTTGGAAAAATTAATTTGCTGGTGTTTGCTAATACTTTGCTCATACTTTTACACATTCAATGGTGTGCAGAAACTTCTTAGAGTCACACGGTGTGTCCGAAACCGCGCACTACGCACTTTTAGTGCGCGATTTTTAGTGCGTAGTGCATTCACACTGAAAACCAAGCTAAACTCAGTCACTGAAAGTACCCGGATGATGCACTGAAATCGGCCAGAAAACGCAGT
>JBBPDE010000034.1:3889988-3901378 GCA_037974605.1 Nannopetersius ansorgii | reverse complement strand
GATCAGACCTGATCTGACTGAATTTTGATTGGTGCAGAAGCGAGGCTCTGCGGACCGGCAGGAACTCTCTCACGGACGGCGGCCCATAGATTGAGAAATGCTAGACCCAGCTCCCTCTGTCGGGCGTTAACGGCCATTTTTTTTTTTATCGTGCGATAAGAATCCTGTGCCGTTAACAGCCCAGCACTAATATATATATATATATATATTATGAGAAAATACTTATAATATCTCACATTGTTTGGTGGTACTAATTTGTGTTTTCTTGCAGCAATTTCTGAATTTTCCTGACAAATACCTCAAGCTCTAACATTGACGTCAGTCACAGAGATAAAAAACAAACAAACAAAACCAAAACAATGTCATATAGTATTGATAGAATGCAGACTTTCATTATTATGAGTAGCCTCAATAGGGGCAGCTGGTAGTCTAGTGGTTAGGACATTCGCTCTGCAAAAAGTCTGGGTTCAATTCCGAAGACTGCTAGGCTGAGGTACCCTGAGCTAGGCACTGTCCCCACATACTGCTCCCCGGGCGCCGTGTTCCTGGCTGCCTCCTGCTTCACTTGGTGAATGGGTTAAATGCAGAGGTCGAGTTTCGTGCTGTTCACACTGTGGTGTGTGTTCACATATTACAGAATGGTCACTTTCACTATACTGCTGGTATTCAACTCAAAAAACACATATAGCAGATAACTGCACCACACACAAAAAACAGCCTTCAGAGTACAGGCCGACACTGACCGATTATTTTTCCAGAACAAATCTATGATTTAAAATGGGCTATTTTTAAGAACTTCATATCAGGGGAGCATCTAGAACTAGTCTATCATGTTCAAACTACTCAAAAACTACCCAACAGCAAGAAATACACAGCCAACCACATGACATCACACAGTGTGGGTGTGCGCTATTTCAGGCTAGAGCTGTTACAGGGTTGGATTGGATTCATTCTTATTTTCCTTTAGTTTCTCTGATATGTAATCCAGCATTCTATGCTGATATTGGCTTGATAGACAGTCTCTGCAATAGTAAATGGTTTTGGTTGGTACAGTCAGTTAAATCATATCAAAATATTTATAAAGATTACTACTTTCAATAATTATGTTATCATATCAATATGTGTCATGACTATGTAAAGTTTGTTAATGAAACAAATTCATTAAGTTGGTGGCCTAATGGTGAGGGAGATGTCCCTGCGATCAGAGGGCGTGGGTTCGAGTAGAGAAAGATGTAGAGAAAGAATTTCACACTGTTCACATTGTATGCTGTGCTGTGTTGTGTTCAAGAGTGACTATAGGGGACCACTTTATTTTAAATTAATAATTAAAGTGTGGAGAAAATTGTAATTATTTGTCTCTAGCATTAATGTCTGTCACATCAAGGTGTTTGTTATTAGTTATTGTAATTGTTTCTGAAATTCTGTCTAAAAAACACTTTCCAAAAACAAGGCTTTGCCATTGCAGGTTGTTCCCTTTTCCCATTTTGATGTCATTTCTATCAGAACAAATGACAGTGTTTTGGTTTTTGACAGTGCTTTTAAACACAGCTTTTTATATCTTATAAAACCTTAGAAACAATAGATACTGTGTTTTAAATAATAAATACTGTCATATATTTCTGATATATTGCCCTTCCTTTGAACACATACACACACATTGTACTATATTTATGAGGACATTCAGCTGAATGGTGTAATATTGCAACCCTAATCTTAACCTTAGTATCCAAAGGTCAATAGGTCTTTTAGTTTTTCCAAAACACTGAAACAAATGATGCCCACTTCTTCAAACCTTCTGGTATGCTTATCAGGACACCCCACGAAGGGTGAAATACAGGCACACACACACACACACACACAGAGTTATGAGTAGGTAGTGGTTATGAGTATCTATAATGTGTTAGCCCCTGAGGATGTTAACTAAGTGCAGTCATCACGCTTACAGTCAGAACTGAGACCTAAAAGAAATGCATCACTGAACACAGCATTGCACTTCTCTTACAACAGTCACCCCTTTGAATGGGAGATCCTGTTAAACCTTTGTACATCAGCAAAAAAGTAACTATTTTGTGATGCATAGTCATTTTTTCTCACACACTTGCCCTCTAAGACACTCCGGGTTCGTTCTCTCTCTCTGAAACCTGTTTGGAATTGGTACAAATTCAACATCACTACAGCTGGTTCATGCCTCTGTGATAACGTATCTGACAACATAACAGCATAAACACAATTGCCATAATAGAGCATAACACAGTGTAATGCAACACGCCAGTATTTGGTTCTCATTAAAATCAATAATTCAGGAGTGTTATCCTACTAATTTGCCATATCCATCCAACTCAACTGACTCTACACTGCAAATGACGGTAGCTGGGTTACAGCAGCTGGGTCACATTATTCCACTACAGCAAGTGCAGAATTACATGTGTGAAGGGGTCGACACAACTGGCCGTCAGACACAAAGGCAAACCAACTGCTTTGGTCAGCCATTTCCTGACTGGTTCTGTAAAACGTGAGCAGTAAACCTCAGCAAAAGGGCTGAGGCTGAACAGAAAGCATACAAGCCACTCGTAGAAACATGGGTTGTCATATTCCAGTTGATATGCAAGTGGGTTGAAGCACATGCTGGGCTTTCAAGGGAACTGAAAGGGAAAAAGACTCTGTAAATGTCTCTTTGAACTCTAAAGGAGAAGCAAATCTGTGAACAATTGGATGTGCTCCAGCCTGCAGTTTTATTACAGTAGGCAAATGCCTGCCGTCATATGGGGAGTGGTTTGGAGTGAGGCTACAAATCATTATGGCAAAGATTCAAGCCCATTGTTCTACTGGATAGAGAGTATTAACGTTTGGAGCGAGAGTGTAGCAAGCGTGTGGGGATGGGGGGGGTGAATCCAATTTGGTTCATCAGGGGACCATTCAATACCCATTTGGATGTAGAATTAGGTCCAAATTTGCCTTGATCTATGAAAATCTACTGTGGCATCACAGCTGGGAGAGACAGTGCGTCACACTTTCCCATGAATAATCAAGTCTAATTTAATTGAAGTAACATGCAAATCACAGTACTGGAGGATATGGAGTCTCTGGACGAAAGACCATGACATTTAAATGGTACAGCTGTAATTTCGATATCTGCATGACCTTGGTGAGTTAAGCCAGAGGAGTCTATACAGCAGACAATGATAAAATAAGATGTTACTGGAGAAGGTGCTATATAATTAAGTGAATTATTGCATTTCAGGCCACCTGTGTAATGAACAGACTTCACTGCTGTATTCACAGCTAAAAAATAGCCTTAGGTTGTGCTAACTAGGGCAAAATTACAACAGTGTAAAAACACTAAAATGTACCATCAAAACAGCATGACCATGTCAGAAGTAGTCCAAAGATCTGACAATCATCTCATCAGTGTCAATCTATGCATGGCTACTGTAAGTTAGGTGCAGGCTGGTTAAGGGATCATGGTCACATGCCAAACAATATGCCTTAATGTGATCAGTGAGCCAGTGGCTTGATGCATCATCTTGTCCATCTGTTCCCCCACTGCAGAAACAGAGGGGCTCTGAGTGCCATTTCGCTTGGCATCTCCTCAGGCAACAAGCATGAACTACTTTACAGCAAACCAACTTGCCCAAGCTGAATTATTGTCATCATCACTGCACAATAAAAACCGAGGCAATATCAACAGTGCATTCTGTGACCTTTCATTAAAAGAGCACATCTTATATTAGTGGTGGGTTTATGTTCCAAAAACAATAATAAATAAAACATAATTCATTTTTACATACTCCTTTTCCAACAGGCACTTTCATTTATCTCCCCAGTTTAGTCACCGCCAATTCCCACCCATAGTCTCTGCATCATGTGATGCTATCAAGCTGGGAGGTTGAAGGCTAGCTTGTGCTTCCTCCAACTCGCTGTAAGTCAGCCCCTGCATCTTTTTGAACCGGCGCTGGCTGCCAAATGTGTTACGTCAGTTAGCAGTTGCCAGGGTTGGCTAGCGTTGCACTGAGTGAATCTGGAGAGGGGGTAGGCCATCTTACCAAACCTGATCCAGCAAGAACAATTATTTTCTCTTGGACTCCTGGCCTCCTAAGTATGGCTTTGCCAGGGATCGAACTCATGATCTTCCAAGGATAATGCCAACAAATAGCTGGCTGCACAGTAACAAAAACAGGGACTCTAGTTTTCGTTTCTGTACCTTTAGGATTAAAGTAAATTATCTTTCTTATTGCCTGGCCTGTAGTGTGCCTCTTCCAAAAAGCAGCTCAAGCTAGAACACCAATTATAAGTTATAGCAAAAAAAGACTCAATATGTGGATCTATGTTTGCCACAGAAACAGTTCATACAAAATGGGCTGTTTTGTAGTTCAGTTTCTTGTAGACCCTGTGAGCTGCACTATGAGAGGTACATTTTGAAACCTTTCACACATTTCTTTGCTATGCAACAATATCATACTATTTAAATAATCTTTATTCTGTATAATTTGAAACTATAGTGGATCGATTACCACACATACTAAATAATAATCATTCACATTCTGAGTATTGATAATAATATTACAGACCCTTTACACAGGCTATTATTGCCTTCTCAAACTCTATCATTTACATTTATGACATTTCCAAAATGTCTCCAAACTCCCGATTAATTCAGCTGTGAAAAATATGGCCATGGCCAGTATCACATTTTTTATTGCTATTAACAACCCCAGATGAACACTGACATTGGAATAATTGTTTTACAGACCCAAAAGTGGGCAGATGCCACAATGACCTACTTTTATGAGGTCAATATCCACCAGCTAATGTGCATAATCCCCACAACGCAGAAACTGCGAATACCCTCTGCCTTTTTTTGCTTTTGTGGCAATAAATATATTTTTTCTGGATGTTTTCACACAAGGGGACTCAGGGCAGGCTGTAACTAACCTGGATTAACTAACGTCGCAATTTCTCCGTGGTGCAAGCACTCAGACACTTCAAACTCCACAGTTCAGTAGATCTCCGGGTGACCTTTCCAATGAGCCCGCATTTGTATTTTAAGCCTGAGTAGATCAGGTATTATACTCCGAAAACCGGGTGTCCCAATACTTTTGTTCAGCTGAGTTTAAAGTGTTCAGGGAGCGTATTTGGGGGCATATTTAGGGTTTACACTATGAAAATAGGTATTTTTAAATACTAAATAATTTGTTCTGGTAATGCTTGAGATTGGATGCGATACTGGTACTGCTTTTCTGTGGAAAATTTACAACCTGTATACATGCAACAACTGTCTCTTGCAAGAAGGTGTCAAACTTTTGGGCACTGCGGTGTTGTCACTCAGGTAAAATTGTACTTTGTCCATAATGGCCAGCTTTCTAATTGTCATGAATGTAACAAAGGCTACATATAATTGCACACTCTTGAGCTCAGACTATAGAATTACAACAAGAACTCAACAGGCATGTAAGGTAATTAAGACTGACAGTGACTATAAAAGTTAAAGGAATATAATGTCTGCTCATAGCACCCCCAGTATTAGAAGTTTGGTAAGGAAAACAATAAATGATGCCACAGATAAGACCAAGCTCATTCACTGTCTTTTTGGTGGACAAGGTCTTTGAAGAACACCCGAACTACATTAATGTACTGTAGGAGAACATTCAAAAACATGACTTATCCGCTGGCTCGCAGCCCAGTGTTTGGGCAGAGACACAGCCGACTTCACTGCTATATTGATGCCTACCACAGAACATGTGGGTGGACTGTTTTCTGGCGCTGAGGTGCTATTGTCGTGTCGAGCAGATCGGGCCGCTTGCATTCCCACATGTGCAGGGCAATTAGCTGCAGAGGAAAACCAGAAGAATGCTTGCGATGCTGACAGCGCCATTATTTTTACGGCTACATAGCACTTTGGGTGCAAAACCTTTTTAAATGCTTGAATAAATATCAAAGTGTCAATAGAACCAAACGAGAATAGCAAATTATGCTGTTACAAGTAAATAAATAATGAATTAAACCAACAAACACCACACTGACACGGCTTCTGCACAGGTATTATCATGACGTGTTCCAGTGGGCGCTTGTGTAGGTGCTTACGGGTGGCTGTTGTCTGTGGCTTCAAGTGCCTTTCAGAAAGCGGCTAACTGATTGTAGTGCGCAGCAAAACACTCAGAAGCTCTCATACAGTGCAAATTAAGAGCAGGTCTGCAACTGAATGGAACGCTCCAAAGATGTTCAGTAAGCCACTGATAACAGAAGGGTAAAGAGGTAAAGGGGGCATCTGGCTAATGGCCTTATACAGAGCGACTTAAAATCATTAGTTACAGGGACAGAACCCCTGGAGACACTGAGGGTTAAGAGTCTTGCTCAAGGACACAATGGTAGAAAGTGGAGGTTTGAACGTGAATCTTTGTGTTCACTGGGTTAACAGGCAAGTGTTTTACCCTCTAGGCTGCTGCCACAAAAATGACAGGAAAAATGTAATGAAGGAAGTGGGAAATTTGACCATAAATGTAACATTACCATACGTTTGGTGTTAATCACTATTATCTATTCTTAAATTTAAAAAAAGGTGTCGCCTGTGTGGTTTAAACACTACATACAAATGAGTGTGTCAAATCATCCTCTGTTTCAGAGAGAGCAGTACAACATTACATTTTCGTAATGCATTAAATTAATCACTAATACACAAAGAATCAAAAGTTCAGTACTTTCTCAATACTGCAATGTGCAAATAGTGTCTTTTAATAAGCTGACACCAGGTTGAGACTATAATTAGTATCCATTCTTAAAAATAAAGGTGCTGAAAGGGTTTCATGACAGAATGTTTTACACCCCTAAAGAACTTCTTTACGACTGAGATATGTGAGCATGCAAAACCTTTTTAAAGAACGGTCACATGATGAAAGGTTCTATACTAGTTTTCTTCTTGGAACCACAAGTCCAAGAACAATTTAACAACCATTAGGAATTGAGTCTAAAGATAAAACAAACTGCATGAACAAATTCCACTCAAAGGAGAGACACTTTGATTTGCATATCTAACAAATAACTCACTTTAATTCAGTAATGTACATCTCACAGTCCTAGCAGCAATCACCATAAAGTGTCATCTGTTAATATGCAGTTAATCTTCCCCTCAGATTAAAAAAATCAGACATCATAATCGTTTTATAATTTGGCATATTTTTCTGTGTTCAACTCAATGAACATTTGTTGTTTAGACAATGGAGAGGTACCGTTTTTTTGTCATATTATTGTTTTGTTTAGAGCAGGCATCACCAAATGGTGGACCTTGGTCCGAATCTGGACCCAGTGATGGTTCTGGAGCATTATTTTGGACTCCAGTTAATACGACAATAGCTTCACACAGTTGAGCCAATAAAATCGTTAGTTAAGCAGAGAGAAAGAGAGTTAAGAGACTACATGGCTTGCTCCAAAAGTGGAAAGTAGATGATGAAAATCATTGTTTTATAGATGAATGGGCGGAGAAATATATGTTCATTCTTTTGGCAAGCAGTTCAAAACCAGTGTGCCTCATATGTTCCGAAAACGTGGCATTAATTAAAAGCGTGAAGCGCCACAACAAAACACAGCTCTTTTGAGCAAAGTTATCCCCTGAAGTTCGAGCTGAGGCCACACAAAATAACCGAACTGTGAGCCCAGTATGACAAATCTACCTGACTCACCACACATACCTTCACAGCCCGGTAACGTGCAAACAACATAAAAAAACTTTTAGTTATGGGACAGTTGTGAAGGAGTGCTTAAATGTCGTTGCTGAGACATTATTTGAGGGAAAACAAAAAGACGAGATGTATGAAAAATTCAAACAAATCCTGATTTCAGCTACAACAGCAACCAGAAAGTCAGAAATATTAGCAGATGATGTACTGGCACAGCTTGATGCAGCTCTTCAGAGAGCACCATGCCTATCTCTGGCCACTGAAGAGTCTACAGACGTTACTGACAATGCCCAGCCTTGGTGTATTTGAGATTCACAAAGATAAGTAGGAGCTCTGTGAGGACCTGCTAGGTGTAACACCACTTGAAACACATGCAAGAGGAGAGGACATATATACAGCAATGAAAGAGATGCTGAGTAAGAGGGGCCTTTCAGACGTTCTACTTGGATGAAATTTAACTGGGCCTCAGTGACTTTTAATTGAATACCCCTGGTTTAGATCATTGTGTACCAAAAATACTCATATTACAACAATCCTCATCACAATGATTAACTTTTTTTAATGCCTGTAAAGAAGTAGCAAATGGCCAAAACAGCAAAACAGCCACATTTAGAGTAAAGTTGCCACAGCACACAGTGTGAATAATGTGACATTCTGTCCCTGCATTTAACCCATTCACCAAGTGAAGCAGGGGTCTGCCATTGATGAGGGGTGCCTGGGGAGCAGAGTGTGGGGACAAATATGATTTGTTTAAGTCAGGAAAACTAAATTTAAGCCAGCATGAAATGAACCAGAAAAGAATACAATGGCACACTGGACTGATTTACATTCAGCTATTTGATATTGCAGTACTGCAGTTATATGCTACTTATTTTCAGGCTCTCTATAGTCAACCTAAAGGCCTTTTTTGTGGTGAAGTCTTGTTTTCCCTGAGTAATCTGCTTCTACATTGCGTGCAGGGGTAGTCCAGTGCTCAGAGAACTTGGTTATAAACTGCCACATCCCCTTGCTTTAATCTCCGCTGATGATATCCTGATATCCTGCCACTGGCATTGTGCTATTGAACATAACACTTAATTCTGAGGTGCTCCAAGGGGACTGTCCTGGCAAATGGCGGCCATGCACTGCTTTAGGCAACAAGCTTCAGCTAAATGACAAAATGGCAATAATAGTAATAATATATGCTACAGTTTAAAACGCATTCTCATTCGCCTGCAGGTTCATGGGCGGTAGAGGCTTCATTCAAGACATCTCAACAGTGTGGGTATTTCACGGGTGAAAGAACTGAGAGACAGTGAAAGACAGTGTGAGTAATGTCTTTCATCTTTTTGACTCTTTTTTTTTTATTTATCGCTATTTCATCCTCCACAGGACAGGAGACATACTCCGTTTTAGTTGAGGCTGATCAATATATCAGAACGTGGTAAAAAGGCCACACTTTCTTCACTTCATACTGTTGGCCAGTGAATAATACTGTTCAATATTGTTCCTCTTCCTCTAGTAAGGCCTGTTTAAGTACTGCAGGGAAAGACTGTAGTCCATTCACAGTCATTCTTAAGATACTACTTAATAATAATAACACAGCATCGTATCAACTCTACCACAGGTAATGTCTGGCTTTCTGCAACAAAACAAATGTTGTCCCAAACTGCATAGTACCATACGAAACAGCATGTAAAATGTGCACCATTTTAAGAAGTAGTGTAGTATGTAAAGTATGAAGGTTTGTGGACTAGGATGCAGCTATGCTATAGGAAGTCAGCATGTTACATACAAACAAGATCAGATCATGGATCCTGCGGTCATTTTTATTCTCTTCTTTTATACACTGACCACAGATCCCTGTATTCTGGACATGATTACTGAAATCTTAAATGAGATTATATGCTAATTATGCTTATGACACAGTATATATCAAGCTTTCTGCAAGACAATTCAACAGTTAAAGTGACTGTTTGCATTAGGCTAACTTAGTTCATTTTAGGCTAAACTGCTGCTCACTGTGTATCTCAGTCATTATGAGAGCTTGTTTTTCCAGCATATACGCCCAGCTCACCTGACAAAGCGGAATGTTTTCTGATCCTTTTTCCATATGAATAATAAGAGTGTAGTTCATACGTTTCTAAACTACACTGGGTGTTTAAACACATGCTTTATGCCAATGTGCTGCTCACCAAGTGCGGTAGGTAAAGATTAAAGGCAGGTTTAACTTACACCGATTAAAACAGGGATGTATTGTAGTGGCACCATGTTTTGCCAGCCTTTCAGGGATGTGCTGCACATTGTGGGAAGATAAATCAGCAGACAGATTTCAGAGCTGACGGCTGCATCTGCGTTCAAAGCTGATTATTCTATGGCTGTGGTGGAATCCCATCGATGAGACCGTTTGTGGTTTAAACACAAATCATGCTCTGTTTCAGAGAGAGCAGTAGAACATAAAATATGCATCACTGTCATGCAAACTGCAGATCTGGCATTCATTTCAATACTTTAATCAAACATTAAACATGCTGGAGTTTAATTATGTAAATGTGACAACTTTATAAACAATAAATAATATGCAGTGTTTTGGTGGGAAAGACAAATGCCAATTACCGAATGCAACAGCTTATGAATCTCCAGAAGATCCATGTCCGTTACAAGTGGGTCAGCGAATGCGAAACCTATAATAATCCAGCGTTACCATGCGCAACCTTTATCCGGCAATGTGTAAATGAATGTGTAGGATGGTAGCCAAACTCATCCAACGTACAATGAGGTGAACAAATAAGCAGAGGTCAGTCTACTGATGCTGCGGCTGGCCTGCACACACAGCAGTGCTGCCTACTTAGAATACCTCAGCAGAGAATTGCACTGCATGAGCCATAGCTATAAGCACACAAGCAATCATTTACAGGCATAAATGCATTACCGGCAGGTACCTCTTTATGTTACATGAACATTACAGCGTATAATCATGCCCGTGCATTTTTTTCGCTGTGACAAGCAACGTGTGCTGAGACATGAGAGCAAGTGTGCTGATACGTGACAGTACACTGGGACATTATTTACAAGCCCCCCATAAAGACAAAAAGACAAGCCCCCAAGGAGGTGCATTACAAGCATATGTGGATCATGCCAGAGAGGCTTTGCTGTGCTAAATATACGGATAAATCAATCGCAATGTGACGGCTGCCATTCCTACAAGGCGTACCACAAATAAGAACACCCTGACATACCTGACATACTGCCCACGGTGTATCGTTATAGGTGCCACACAACTGATTTTTGATTTCAACAGTTAAGATATAACAAAAAGTGTGTTACTGAAAGAAAGGAAGAAAAATAAATAGTATTGTTAGTACAAATACAGCACTGAGAAAAGTTCCTTTATACATTTTATCAAAAAGATGAAAAAAATGTGTTTGCTGGATTTCACATAATGGAAGAAAATAAAACAGAATATGGCCAGTCAAAAGGTTTAGCATACTTTATGTTTAAAGTTAAAGGAAATTATCGTATTTAGGTTTGGTGTCTGTATGGGATGTACTTCACTTAGAAAAGCAACAAAACATGTAATCAGAAAACTTAGTGAGAGGGTGTTCAAACTATGGCATACCACTGTATGTCAGGTTAGTAATATGTACACTACCGGTCAAAAGTTTTAGAACACCCCATTTTTTCCGTTTTTTTGTATTGAAATTCAAGCGGTTCAGTGTCTCAATGTTCATTCGGCAGAAA
>JBBPDE010000034.1:3843403-3865422 GCA_037974605.1 Nannopetersius ansorgii | reverse complement strand
ATCATACTGTGTCATTTACAGAACTAAATGTAGTTTGTTTTCACTGTGTACAGAGAATCTTTGAACTTGACTCAATGTTTAGGCCTCATGAATACATCTTCGTGGATGAAGATGAGGCAGAAAAAATGATCTGAATCTGCTGTCAAAAAAAATATATATATATTTTTTTGTTTAAATGTGTACAAGAATAAATGTCACAGTGTCACGCTATCTCACAGTGTTTTGTATTTTTTTATGTAGTGTGTAATCATTGCTAATTTTTGTTTGCACACTGGCTGGTTTGTGTGGTTTTTGACAGTAGTGCCTGATTTTGAGTAAAGTTAAAATAGTTTTGGGTCAAAAGTTTGGTTTTGCAAGACAAGTGCTAGGTTTTGTGAGTGTAGCTTAAATTTTGCAGTTTGTGTTTAGTGTTTTTAGACAAAGAGATGGGATTTCAGGAAATGTGTTTTAGCAATTCAGAAAAACTGTAAGTAGAGAATCTTGAATTTGGGAGTTTATTTATGCTGTCTGGATGTTATTAACAGTGGAGCCAGGTGATTTGCATGTCAGGGAGGCGCAGTAAGCCAAGCAATTTACTGCCATCAATTTCAGATGATGAGAAATGAAATTACTCTGCCATACAGCACAGTAAATGATCAATCTTCTGCAAATGTGAAAGATGCTCTGTCCTCTGGTGTACTGACATATACTGAGGTACACAGTGCTCTGGAAGCCCATTTTCTGTAAGAGAGCTTCTCATTTTACCACATAGAGCTTCCTGTCATTTCCACTGTGTGCGCTGCAAAGGCAAACTTCATCTTAGGGTGAAGCAGGTTCACTGGAACGGGTCAAGCTGAAAGCTTTGTTTTTTTTTGTTAAAAATGTGTTTTGTTGTGAAAAACCACATATTGACCCCGTGTCTTGGATCAGAGTAAGGAGATCAATTATTACTCAAGCTGGTGGCTCAACTTCTTTTAAGAGCAATACTGTTTTTTAAAGCATAGCATCGTGTTTTGGTTTAGTGTTTGCATCCTGATCTGCCTTTTAGATTAAGATCCGCCCACTTTCTGGAGGGGGGCAATGGCGAATTATACAGAGGGAGCAAAGCACAGCTTCAACCTTCAGGATTAGAGGACGTTGGAGAGAGAGAGGGTGAGAGAGAGGGAGGGAGAGAGAGGCAGGAGGAGAGGGAGGGAGAGAGAGGCAGGAAGAGAGTGAGAAAGAGAGAGAGAGATGACAAAGGGGGGAGAAAGAGAGGAGAGAGTGAAACAGAGAGAAAGAGAAAGAGAGAGAGTTAGAGAGGGAGAGAGAGAAAGAAGAGTGAGTGAGTGAGAGAAGAAGAGAGAGAGAAAGTGAGAAAAAGCGATGATAAAGGAGGAGAGAAAGAGAGGACAGAGTGAGAGAGAGCAAGAAAGAGAGAGAGTGAGGAGAGAGATGCTGCCAGCTACTGTTCTGAGGAGTCACTGCAGTGTGCACACACTCACTCACACTCTCACACACGCAAGGAAACGCAGCAGGAGCAGCTGCCTGCACGCTAACACGCAGCGTCATGGCAACTAACGTCATGCAAGGCAAAGGTCACGACTTACGGGATGGAGGAGTGTCCGGCACTTGATGGGCCGGGCTGGGCGAAGCAGCCGGACACGAAGGAGCCCATGATGGGGTCAATCAACTGCTGCTGGAGGAGCAGGAGGAGCCGAGCAGGAGGAAGTGGAGGAGAGAGAGGAGGTGAAGGTAAAGTCTCCTGCTAATAAACTCCATGCGCCGTGTGATCACTCCCTCAGTGCCCTGCTCTGACCTACATGAAGGCAACAGAGCGGCCACGGGCACCCAGGTAGCTGCATTTATTTTGCTTCGTTCATCAGGACGGCGCCTCGGACGCCTCAGCCTGATACGGCTGGACGGACGGCGCGCCTCCTGCCTCACACTCCATCTGCGGGCCGGACGGAGAGAGAGAGGGGGGCTGGGCCGCATGGCCCCTCCTTACAGAAGAGAGAGAAAGAAAAAAGAGAAGGGGGGTGGTGATGCTGAAGCAGTGAATGGAGGGAATTGTGCTGGCCAAGAGACCGTGATGTCAGCAGGGGCTTTATTTACGTCCGCCACGCTGTAGGGAAGCAATCAGGAGCCTGCCTGGGTGCAGCCTGGGCAGTCTGCTGCTGCTCTGCTGGAGCTATAAATAACACACCGGCTCCGCTCCTCGGCTCGCACGACCTGACGACGAGGAAAGGCGCCACATTTAAGCTGCAGCTAAGCCACGTTTATGTTTCATGTGTTGCCGCTTTAGCCTCCTAGTACAAATAGGCTACGATCCATCTGCTTAAGCTGTGCATGCTTGTTACTGTTCAACAAGGCTGTTGTGCTAAACATCACTAAACAGACCATTCAGTTCACATTAGTGCTGAGTCATATGACAAACGCATCACTATCCTTAGCTGGGCCACATGACATCTATAGCAGAACATCTTTATCACACTATGGCACTGATTTTTATTTCTAGCGGTACTGTATGTAATTTCTTGGGGGTTTGTAAAAGCCTATCACAATACAAACTTAAAAACAATCAACAGTAAGCGTTCCTTGTTGTAAATCTGTTTTTGTAGCCCAACTTCTCTGCTTAGCACAGTCATGTCTACGAGTTAGGGTTACATGGCCCTCCAAACAGAGATTTGTTTTTCAAATCAGTATATAAATCTAAGTGAAATATTTGTCTGTTTAAACAACATCAAATAAGGTTCTGACTTAAATTGCAACTGGCAATTACAGACAATTGCACAATAATTGTTATACCATTTTTGTTAAAGCTGCTGATCGACTATTTTAATATAGAGTGAACGCTTATGATACTTAAGCAATAAAACCATCATGCACTTCTTATTTTGGTGCAAAAAAATATGAACAGAACCAGAGCATAAATCAGACATATTTGCTTCCTTTCCTTCCAGGCCTTGAAGAGCAAAGAAAATTATAAAAATTATTGTGAGCTCCTGCTCTAGGACAGGCTGACCCGGGTTCAACTAAAGCATGAGGAATTATAGTGGGGGTTCCGAAGGCCTCTCTCACTCCCCTCATCCAGTAAAGCATGTAAGCCCTTCTGAGGGGGGAGTTCATATCCGCAGCAGTCGAGCTGACCTTTAATCCATAATGCTCTGAGGAATTTCCTTCAGCTCCTATAGGCTAATCATGTACAGTTCAAACAAGGCCCAGCTGCTGGCTGCCCTGGACTGTAGTGCTGACCCACTGGGCCTGCAGGATGAGCATGAGTCCACAGGGGGCAGCGGCGGCACAGCAGCTGTGTTCTTTTTGCTAGAAGACAAGCCTTGTTACTGTAAAAATAGAGACATACTCTCAGCCGATCGTCTTTAAATATAGACTGCTCTGGACAAAATAAAGGGCTACATAAACAAATACTACATAAAGAAGACTTACATATAGAATGTGTGAATTCGTCAAGCTGTACAGTCTTTGGAATTCTCACAAAATCTACCACAGCACAGTGGCTAAAACAATATTTTGATATATTGGATGCTTAAAAAAAGGCCCTTTTACAGTTAATAGGCGAGACATGTACTTGAAGAAATCATCATATGACATGGGTAATTAAAAATATAAATTAAAAAACAATTATCAATATGATAATTTTCTCTGCGCCATCATTTCACCATATTAGCACAACATAAAGGCAACACTGTTTGTGTGGTGCACATTAATTCAACATTAATATTTTTGATGAATAAAAACGAACCTACTAACTAAATCCACTGCACCATTACTCGAGTTGATCTGCCTTGACATGAGCCTGTCTATCAGCAACTACAACCTTTGAGTCATGACTTTTCACAGTTCAAACATGCGGATCCAGAAGAGCCTTCCTTCCTATTGAAAATCAATTGAACACAGCACTTTCAGGATCTTCAGGATCTTGGTTGAGCTGTGAGACAAGTCAGCTAAGCAACTCCAGTGAAAAGAAATGATAGCAAATAATTAGCGGAAGAGCTGCTTTTTTCTTCAGGAATGTAATTTCTTCCTCCTTTTGCAAGGTTGGTATCTCCTTCGGTGTGACCAGAAAAGCTGGTATTTTGAAAGCAGTATTTTTTAAACATCCAGCAGATGGCAGCATTTCATCGAACATGAATTCATAAAATTCTGCCTAAGTTCCATTCAAAGCAGTTTCTCAGTTTTAACTAACCCATGAAGAACAGGACACTATACAAACAGAATCCATACAGAACAGAACACTATGGTACTCAACCATTCACTTAGCTAAACAGGTTTAAAACAAGTTAAACAGGTTAAGCTGGGGGGGGGGGCAAACATCCAAGCTGGGAACCAGTCACAGCAACAGCGCTGTCCCCCTTGTACACAAACTACACTAGTTTTTAGTTTTTAGTTTTTAAAAACTCTTTTCTTCTTCTTCTTCTTTGCATATTTCATAAAAAAAACAAGTGATCATTTCTGTAAGCTACAAATCACATTTGCCTTTCCACTGTAGATCTCAGTATGAATAAAACATGCTTTCACAATAAATACTGAGGAAAGAATGAAAACAATAAAAAATGCAAGTGTTTTTACTGATATTTTAACCCCTGGCCAGTAACCTGCTCACAATAAAATGGTAATAAAAATCTACTACAGAAAGACTCCACTTCTGGATTTCATGGCTAATAATTAGTGAGTCAGTTTGTTCCAAGTCCTACTAGCTGCATATTTTCTGTACTGGCAGTGTGTACTACATCTAATCCTGACATGTCACCCAAAAGCGACGTGTCAGAATTTATTTTCTAATTTTACCGCAGCAGTGAATGTTGAGTGACACGTCCCAAATTGAGACCAGCTTTTTTGGGTGAATGACTGACAGGCACACCGTTAACCATTTATATGGGGAAGGTAGACACAAAACATTTGTGCGTCATTTCTACGGAGAGAGTAAACTAGACCACCAACCACAAAGAAATAATGCTGCTGACTGGGCATCATTAACCTTTACAGGTTGCTGGTGACAACAGCAAACATAGGCCTGTTGTTACTTCAACTTCTGTCAATGGTGCAGATTCTAAACTTTCAACTGATACAACACTGGTTGATATCTTATTATGATATTTCATAATACAGATGTCCATATTTTATATTGTATAGTGTACATTTTATACTGTACTGTTGGTATAGTACTTTATTTTTATTTTATTGTATTCTATTTTTGTCTATTCTATTGTTCTCTTAATGCTGCTGCTAACTATGTTCTGTCCACTCTCTGCCATGACAAAGCATATTTCCCACTTGTGGGACTACTAAGGTTTATCTTATCTTATTTCTTATGATCTGAATTTGATGAGAACTCTTGGTTGTCAAAGAGCAAAATTATCGTTTACATTTTTGACATTTCATTGCTTGGAAGAGCATAAACAGTGCAGATCTGACGCAGATCTGTTGTGAATGTAACTACAGTTAATAGTAAAGCAAAATCTAATGTCAAGTAAAATGACAGTAGTGACTAGAGTAAGAGTTAACAGCCTCTCAGAAAACCTCTTATTAAGATTCTAAACTTTGGGGGGAAATGGATTTATTTACTATATTTTTATATCAAATAACAAAAATGGGGGAAAGTGTGCAACATCTAATTGCACTGGGCTGCTGTTTCCCATAGCTCATTCTCTAAAATGCACAAGAATGCAGAAAACGGAAAAGCTGCAAACTTCAGAGATGATGCCGATCATTAAAAATCGAACAGAATCTACTTCATATGCAAGCCAGATGAGGTCATACATAGATTCTGTATCAAGAAGTGATCAAAAAGTGGGACTCAAATCTGATTTCTTCAGTGGAACTAGCATCCTTGCAAATTCTTTAGAAATATTTGCGTTTACATGATAATCAGATCTGTTTATTTCATGACCACTTTGTGTTTCAAATATAGGTACCATGCTGTTATCTGTATAATGCTAAATGTAGGCCTACTGTTAGTAGCATTAGCTATTTGGGTTGATACTGATACACTGATTTCTCAGCTCCTAACTTCCACCAGTGCAACATCACCTGAACAACACATTCAGGTCTGTGTGCTTCTGGACCACAAGCAGAATTAAATCATCACAAGTAAATTTCCTACCTCAGGCAACCCTGTAGCCAGTCCTTTGTGTTCATCACGCCATTGGCCAGTGCTCCTTCACCTTGTCCTATGATGAAGCCCACTGGTTCGCTGCCTGCATCCAAAAAGGAAGAAGTGACCTCCAAGGTAGCTTTCCCGCTTTTTCCAGTGGCGGTGACACTGAGCACTTCCTGTCTGCAGCCCAGTTCAGCATCCGACTCCAGGAACAGGCCGCTCTCCTTAAGTCTCTGCTGGATCATTGGTGTGAGGGGCATCTCCAGAGACAGGGTTTGTTCCACGTCCAGCTGGGGCCGCGACAGCTCTGGCTGAGCGTCCGTCTCATCTGCTGAAGACGAAAGTGCGTCCAATGAGTCCATGCTGCTGTAGAGCGTCACACAAAGTCGATCTGACTCCAGGATGCTCTCAAACTGCCTGCTGAAGACATCAGTGGTCTCTTCACTATCACTGGCCTTTCCCTCCACACTTCTGCAGGAGATAAAGAAACGGGTGGTAAACAGAAGTGTAGAAAAAACCCTGCATAACTGCATCATGTTTGATTTGATTCCCTGTGAATGAGACGATTCAACTACATAAACATGGTGTATTACGTTTAACTGCCTGTGGTGGGCCTGTCAAGAGTATGACATTTACACTGATTATTCATTTCCAAAATAAGTGTGATAACTACTGGAATATCCTTTTTGTTCATTGTACATAGCTAATAAAGGACAAGTCTAAAGAGGCCAGACTGACTAAGCATCTTGCCTGTCTATACTCATCTCCCCACAGCAGGAGCTCAATAAACACACTACACATACACAATGATATCAGAAACTCAATTCATGATTCATTTTACTGCATTTGTAAATCTACAAAAACACATGTTTATATTTCTATGTATTGGTAATTCAGGTAGATGCACTCCCACTTTCTACATTTTGTAAATGTGTCTGTAACGGCCTATCTAGAGATGAATAATTAAAAGTCTGATTAGCACTAACAACTGCAAATACAAGTCAATGCTGCCTCCCCTTGCATAACCTTTCAAAACAAACCTTCCTTTTTTAAATGACCGAAACTCTGTTTCATTGTGACAATCAGTTCTTTTTTATAAGCCAAAATGTATCTGTTCTCTTTCTGGGTATCTAGGTCGGCTCTGTTATTAACACAATATCCTCACTCCTCCTACCTTATACTTGCAGTCTAAGCCCAGTTTCCTCTATCAAGCTGGAAAACGGCTATTGTTTAAAGAGGAAATGCATTACAAGCATCAAGAAGCCGTGCGGTGGTGTGGCAAAGTGTTGCGGGAAGACTTGCCAGGCAACACAGATTTGTTTGTAAACTTTATCTTTAGTTTGAAGTTTATAATCACTGCTTTACTGACGCTTGCACCTAACCAGTGAGCTAAGCGCTTTGAGGAACATTCAACATTAATTTTGATTTAAAACTTTTAAACTTCATGGTCATCATTATCCATTAGTTCATTTAACATGAAAAAATATCACCAAGGCACATAGCATTTATTACTGTTCATAGCATTTATTACTGTTTATTATTGCTTATTATGTAAGGAATTGACATGAATAAACAAAAATATATGTCAATTTACTAAATAATTAACTTTACATGCTCTGTTTGGTGGGTAAATGGTATCAGCTAGGGAACTAGCAAAAGTTCAATCGAGGAACAGCACAGTATAATCATTTCATTGAAAAATGTTCCTATTACCTATTCCTATTATTTGAACACCCTGGTCTAAGTGAACGCAATGTTACACGCACATTATACTTTGGCAGTGTATCCAGGAATATAAACGCTCACCCAAGTATATTATGACCATTTTGAATAATCCTTTTAAAAGAAGGACAGTGGGCTGCATCTGCATATAGTTGGCAGCTGTATTTGTACAATAGATGCCAAGATGCGTTGGCTTCCTTTTAGCTAGGGATATTTTTTTCAAAGGATAGTGCAGCATTTTTCTCAGTTTTGTTTAGCCATGTCATGAATAACTAACCCAGCTAACATGTTAACACTGTTCTAGTACACCCTCTGATTTGATTTCTCACAGTGTTTGTGCAATCAATAAATGACAGTGGCTACTGTGTTTGTACAGTATACTGTATGGCTTGTCTTCTTCTTAGTTAGAAACATTGTTTTTCTAGAGAAATGATGTGGCAATTACGTTCTAAAGCAGCTGTGACCAACTCTGGTGTTCATGATCTACCTAGTCTAGTTCCAGTCAAGCTGATTGAAAGTATATATTTGTTTATCCAGCGTTCATCTGAAATTAAAGGCACTGATGTCAGGCAATTAGCTCTAGATTAAAAGAGCAACTCCAACTTATTCCAAAAGGTATTGGAGGGAGTTTCATATTATCCAGAGAACACAGTTCCACTGGTAAACAGTCCAATGCTGTAGTTGACACTTGGCAGTGCACCTGGTGATCCTTCTATAAGTCAATTTTTCTCAGCGTTGCTTATTGCCAATAACTTGTTTGAGACGTCGCGGTACACCTTTGCATTTCTCACACTGTTAGAAAACTCCCACTCAAATTTATCTTCAGCCCAAACAGATAGTAGTGCTTGTACTTCCCAACTGTATTTTTTTTGCAAGAATAGTAAAAAACAACGGACTCTTTCCAAGTCCGTCTGTTATCATGACAACATTTTTTCACCAATCAAAAAGCAGTCACACAGTCTGCCATGACAGCACGGGTACGGGTCGCCTTATTTGTAATGGAAAACATTTGTTCGCAGTACAGCAGTTTCTGGAGTGGAAAAGCGCCATTAGATTTGTTTGCAGCTGCTCCTGAGCATCCCATCTTGTTGGTAATGCATTTCTATGAAGATTACACAAACTGTGTGAGTAATTGAATACATGTCAAATGCACAAAAGGAGCACCTTAAAGTAGCTTAGAAAGTCCGTCTAGACACTTTTATATATTGTATTTAATACTGAGGGTCTGTTTTTCATCTACCTCCCGCACTCCAGAGTACATTAGAGATCTATGGGAAACTGTAATGACATGCAGTGTGAAAGTAAAGCAAAGTAAAGCCATTACCTTGCAGAGCTATTTTCTGTTGAGTCACTCTCAGGGCTCCTCACACACACCTGTGGCACAGCAGCCTTGAGCGTATCGTTGCATGCAGGCCCGTCCATGTCCTGAGTCAGCTGCTCCTTCAAGCCACAGCTCGGTTCTCCATTCACCACAGCCTCTGCATCTCCCCGGCTCTCTGCAAACCGCAGCTTCTTCTGGGGCCGGGGCCTGCCTCCCTCCAGAAACGCAGTGAAGATGCCCGGAATCTCGGCCAGGATCTTGCTGGACTCCTCTAGAGATGTGTCCGGCAGCCCCACTGCTGAGGACTGTGTTTCTTCCCCTTTCCTTTCTGCCTCAGTTTCAGGGCGAGACGAGAAGAAGGGCACTGCGGATTCCTCTGCAGATGTGGATTTCTCTGCAGATGTGCTGAGGGCAGCGGCGGGTTTGTTTTGGCTGGTGGGAACATTCCTGAGCCCAGCGCTCAGACAGCTCAGTTCCTCTGTGGCTGCAGCCGCTGAGCTAGGGTCCTGAATCAGTGCCTCGCACCACGAATCAAACAGCGCGCTGCACGTCAGGAGAGACTCTCCCGGCCTCTCTGAGTGTCCAGCATTGGGGCAGCCGTTCTGCAGCTCTGAGCCTTGATTGGCCATGCCTGGGGGAGAAGGGAACGCCCCACTGTGCCCGTTGCAGGGGATCATGGCAGAGGTGGGGTCTCCTGACTGACAGGCCTGCTCCTCCGACTCCTGGCTGTCTGACGCAGCATCCTGAGTCCGAGCTGTGAGGCCACTCAGTAGGTTGGCCAGCTCCCGGTCAATCTCTTGGAACAATGAGGTCTCATCAATGTCATCATCCAGGAGGGACGGCTCAACTTGTGGCCCACTGTTCTCTTCTGCCTGGGGCTGGGAGTTACCTGTAGAGATGGAAAACACAAACAGAAAGATAAAAATATGGACAAATGTAGAAAAAAATTCTGAATTTAACATTCAAGATTACAAGATTAACATTCTCAAAATGTGATTCCTAATACCACGTTTCAAAAACAGGTCTAAGGCTCAGAGTTTTTTAAAACTTTTTCTATTTTCTAACATTCAAAGATTTTAATAGTGTTTGCTGATGAAGTGTTTTTAGGCTATAAATGTTATGGTTTGAAAGGAAGACAAAGCATCAGAATACTAAACATAGAGTTAAATACAAACAAATTATTCAGGCCACCCCTAATAAAATGGACCTAAAAGCAAAACATTTAGGCTCCAGGATGGCCGTTACTTCTAATTTAACTTTACTTGATGTTACTTTTGTCCCTGTTTAATAGAAACATATATAATAATGTGGTAAAAACCACACAAACAAATCTACTTAAGAAGTTGACATGGTTTGAGGCAAGAGTGTTATGATTTAGGCAAGCACTTTGCATGCTGCTAAATGCTGCATTGTAAGTTTCCATTACTTGTTGGATGTTTTAGCCTGATCTGCATAGCAAAATGAAAGAAGCAAACTTAAGATACAAAACATGTCTTGGCAGAAGGACTGTATTTGTGGTTAGAGGAAAATTGTACAAATTTGATTTTTGGCCAAACTACTGCTTTAAGCCAATGCTCCACAGCCAGACTGCACATCTGGACATACCCTGATTTAGTTGTATTTGACTGGAGAACTTAAAGTGGGGTTTTAACTGCTTAAATATAAGTCTTTTATTTCTATGTGATTAGTTTGGATTTGAAATAGAGCCAAACAATTTCACACTGAATACCACATTGAAATTACCATTTCATATTTAGAGAGACTGTACTTATGTAGTGATATGCTTTTGTGATGAAAGAGTGATTATGAGGTCTTAATATTGCTGTTTCAAGAGTATCATCAGTTGACTTGTGTGTATCAGAGTCTTCTGCTGTGAGCTAATGATGAACAGTTCTAGTGTAGTTAGGGAACAGAGGATTACTGTCTACACTCCATAAAAAGAGAGGGAGGAAGGCATTGGAGAAGTGCCCAGACTAAACCGTTGCTGGCCGCGGAGCATGCAGATGTCTCATTCACTGCATTTTTGGATGGGGACGCAAAAAACAGCACAGACATTTACTTAATAATGAACATCTTTAAAATGCTAGGCTTGCTTTACATGGTAAGACGTTCATAAAGTATTTGTGTAAGTGTCTTTGTGTTAATACATACTCAAACTAATATATTGTTGTTAACAAGAAATATAAAGATGGAAATAAAAGTTGAATAACATGCCGCACAGGTTAGACAGCCGAATTTAGACAGCCACATAATATAATTTATGGGGAAAAATTGGCTAGTCCTCTAAACTTGTTACACAAATTGGAATAACTGAATGTGTTACATGCGTTTTTGGTTATCTTTTAACGTTACATTGCATGGAAAAAATGTTTGAAACTGCAACTTGGTGTTTAATCAAGTACACTACTCTGTCATTTCACCTCATCTGTCATTAATAACTGAACAGTTTAGTTCCAAAATGCTATACAGTATATCCATTTGTAAGATTTTGGATACAATGAGGTTTTAAAAATAATGACAGCTGTTGTTTAATGCAAGACATATGAATAACTTTTTGAGTGCTTGTTTTCACTTTTATATTGAGTTATTTTATTTAGCTAGCTTGCTCTTTTTTATAGAAAGCAGCACGAGGGCTTCATACAGACTTCATACAGACTTAACTTTGTTACTTCATACAAAGTAAAATGAACCCTCGTTACACACTCATCCGACTGAAAGCAATCATGATGGCAGCAGCGATCATTACTGACAGAGCTCATTTTTTAGGTTCACAACTCCTTAATTTTGTCATTCACCCTGACCAAAACACTCAGATAAGTAATGCTATATAGTACATTTCTTAAATGCCACAGAACAAACACTTTGCTGTTCAAATTAAATGGACTTGACGCATTCAGGACACATTAATTTTTTTCTTTTTCTGAAACTTGCCAAAGCACACAGGATTAGCTTATTAGAATCCTTTTATACATTTTTCCATGCAAAGACTGTCTTTTACACTGAAACCACTGATTCCAAACTTATGAACAGCAGTGCAAAGCCAGCCTTAAATATTAATTTAACACTAATTTACAATTATCAGAAGGGACTTTAGGTTCTCACAGCTTTGAGTACTGCCTGAATTTACACAATATCAGCGGAACTGAAAAGGCACTTGGCAACGAGAACAAGGCACTTTTGATCACCGAACTAAAAGAGACTGATTTATGAGGCCCTGAACTGGAGCATCTCTTCACAAGGTGGCAGCATCTGCCAGTTTTCCTTTCAGTGAAAACACAATGTGAACACAGCATCTCAATTAAATGTTTATAAGCCTTTTTATGTTGTTGGGACATGGAAAATGCTGCCTGCATTGTAAACAAACGCCAGAGTACATCCTCAGTAATGCTGCAGCCTGAAGGCCGTGATTTTTTTTTCATCATCTATTAATGCACAGCAAATTTTTTGTCTGTGCTACTTGCTTATTGATTGGGCTAGTTGCTCTAAAGCGTAAAAGCATCAATTTCTACCCTGCACAAGAAAAAGTAATTAAACGTTATTTTAATCCTTAATTAAAACGTCAAAATCTTTTGTGGCTGCATTTTCTACATTAACTATGATGACAAGGTGCCACTTTTGTAGGTCAATCCAAATGCTAACTACTGCTAAAGTGTGTCTCTGTAGTTGTGAATCACATCAGGACTGTTTTAAAAGGTTTAATAATGACCTTAAAAATATCACAGGACACTCCCACACACAAGTCTAAACTGCATCAGAAAGAGTACACTATGTTTGGCTTGAAATACATACTCCACTGTTTAGACGTGCTCATACTTTTCTTTAATGGAGTAAAAAGATGGCACTGATCATAGCAGCAAAGGGACAAAGCACAAACTGTTGCACAGTTGTATATTCCACTGTTAGACAAACACAAGAACAGCATTTATTATATAGAGGACTGAGGTGACCCTATAGTAATGAATCGTTATAGTATTTTCAGACAGCACAGTTTAGTAATACAATTACACAAGAGTGTTGAATAGTCTTATGGAGTTTTATCAAAAATATTTTTTAAATGTGCTGTATTGTTCATATGATCTGTAATACTGTAATACTGAAGGTTTAGAGGCTGATCTGGTTTTGTTAAAAAGAAGAAGTCTCTTGTTGAAGGGACCGAATTTTGAACGCTGCTGTTGTCACATCATCTCCTAACTTCTCTTCCAATGGACCTTCTAGAGCAGTGGTCCCAAATCTTTATTTCATCACAGACCGGTTTAATAGGAGTGGCGGATAAATACATATTTATACAAATAAATGATACGCATAAAAATGGGGGTATTTCAAAAATATAATAATGGGGTATTTAAAATATTTTAAAATATAAATATAATAATAAATGTAAATCCAGTGTGTACTCACAGCTTTATTAACAGCATTTTCATAACAACGAACCGACAACATAACACGGATAACATCCACAGTTTTTTTTCTGTGCAGCCCGCGGACCGGTACCACATGAGCCGCGGCCCGGGGGTTGGGGACCACTGTTCTAGAGTACACAATGAGGATCTTTTAAAATGCTTGTTTTGTTTAATTGTTCTCTGCTTTGCCATTTTAATCATTATAATAATCAATCATTTCTCTTATAGTTTTATAATATCTCTTTCTACTATCAAAGTTAACATTAGAATCAATCACTCAATCAATCAATTTACTCTATACTGTTATTTGTATGTATTCTTGTTTTATTCAGTATATTTAGTTATATGAATGAGAAAAAACACTTACTGCTCATTTAAATATTCATATTTGATTGACTTGTACCTAAGATTTTGGATAACTTTTTAGCTTCTTTGCAGAGTTGTTGAATGACAGTTCTGATATGTTTGAGTCACTCAAAAATACTACAAAAATGTGACAGGTAACAGAGAGAGATCAAGACAGAGAGAAACTGTGACAAGCAGAAACAGCATGATTTGATCATTATATATATGTATAAATGTCTCTGGGGAGGAAAAGTAGTAGGGACACATGCCACCATGCTGAAAAGTTTCTGGCACCCACGCTCTCTGAGGAAGTTATTTTTCGATAACAAACTAAATGAAACATGGCTTTGCAAATAGCTTTGGTTTTACAATTGATTTCATTACATTAATGTTTAATATTATTTTTGTAAGATTTACAGCAGCTGTGTGACTGTGTTAAAGGGAAAACTGATTAAAACTGGTTAAAAATCCCCTTATTTATTTAAAGCATTTGCAAACCAACTGTTATTGTACTTTTGTTCATAATTCAGTACTTTTAAAATAGAAGTGTACAATATACATTTGAGTTCATTATTGAATTTTGCATTATTTAATTGCAAAAAATAATGTAATTAATTATTATTAAAAATTGTAAATATACATATATACATATACATATACATACAGAGTATTTGTTGGTATTTGCTGTGACCATAACAGTTTATGAGGTGGAAAATCTTACAATTCAAATTGATCAGATCAACAGTACAATAGAACAAGCTCCTCTGTCATTCAAGGAAATTAGGACATTTGCCTCAATCCAGCAATTCCAGCGCTGGCATTTAAGTAGGTCATGAGAGTCATGTCAAAAGCTCTGAGGCACAGCGCACAGAGCCGTCCTTTAATGGAGCCTGAACTGTCACTCAGGAAAAGTCAACACGCAAGTCCAAGTGAGGGCAACGTGAGTTCACTTGAAGGGGCAGGAGACCTGAAGTTCACCTTTCCTCTAGAACATCCATCATATAAGCACAGAAAACCAGGAGATCCAGAAAATGACTGACAACTACTGACCCCACCAGCGTTTGACTGGAACTCAACTGTGAAGGAACAGTAATGAAGGGTAAAAGCTTACTGCTGGGTTTTGAACCTGATATTAGTTTTAGTTAACCTTGTCACTAGAGCTACAACAACAAATAATGGTAAAAAAAAAAACACTGATAAAAACTGATTGGCTAATTATTGCTGATGAGTAGGCGTGATGGTGTTTGCATTAATTTCATTAAAAGAGGGAAAATACAGATGGCATAGACCAAAAACATAAAAAAATAGTCACTGTCTGTCCTTGTGCTTATTACTGCTTATCAGCTGGCTGTTTTAGTTCAGCACCATAAATCCATTGCATGCCTGTAGGGGAGAGCTACATTTTGGGCTAAACTGACTAGCTAAATTATACTGTTATCTGTTATCTGGGTTGCGTGTGTGCTAATGCTCACAGATAGGCTTGTCCACACATGTACGGATCTTTCTTTTTTTTTCACTTTGTTTATTCTTTATGTTTTGGACTCTCGACGACAGGAAAACAGAGTTTTGGTCGCTGACAACAGAGCTTTTGGAAAATGCTCTCCGGTGTTTGTGAAAACAAAAACATCAGAATAAAAAATAGTCCAAATAAAAAGATATATTTATTAGGTTGCTGATTTACCATAGGTTAATAAAATTAGTTAATATCAAAATTGTAATGATATAAAATTGTATTGATCAGAATTTTAGCTTTTATTTCAGAATATGCAGCATCTTTAAGGTTATCTGGTGTAATCACAGAATGGATCTATCAGAAAGGTTCATCAGCTTATCTGCCATTATGTAATCACAAACAAGATTACACCACCACCACTCCCAGCACAACAGAAATAGTATTGAAAATCTCTGGCATGTTTAACCAGGTGTCAAACCATAGAGTGGTGATTTTTCTTTATGACTGTGACTCGTTCTGAAATTTTTTTATTATTATTTATTTATTTGTGCCCAAAACAATGATGAGAATTTGATGAGAATTTGGAAGGCGCATACCACTGTCTGATGTATTCGAGTCGTCTGTTTTCCCAAAGAGAAACTTGTACTTGGCCTTTGCGACACTCTGGGCATGCGAAGACGAGCTGCTGGCCCAAACAAATGTGTCAGCCTGCAGAAAGAAAAAGAAACCACTGATTAAGACACAGTAGCACCACTGAAAACCACTGTGATGATTAGAAACAATCAAATGACCATAACACGTATTAAAAAGACACCATAATAAACAAATATATTCATAACTGCAGTACTAATAGTGGGCAGTATATCAGTTCATCCAGAACACCATTTGGTAGTAGCCTAGTGGATAAAACACCTGCCTGTGAACCCAATAACCACAAAGTTGCAGGTTCAACCCGTCACTTCTACCATTGTGTCCTTGAGTAAGACGCTTAACCCTCAGTGTCTTCAGGGCGTCTGTCCCTGTAACTATTGACTGTAAGTTGCTCTGGAATATGGCATTTGCCAAATCCCCGCTTACTTCACCATTTAAAATTCATCCAAAGTTATGTTATTACTTTCAAACCAGTACTCCACAAATAAGCACTGAATTAGCTTAAGACTCTAATTTCAGTTCACAATACCATGATATATATATTAAAATCATCAGAAATGTAGATTATACGATCATAAAAAATGAACCCATACCACCCTCGTCTGCCATATAACTGCATAATGGTCCGTTCACATATCTCGTTTCATATTTCACACGGTGCGAAATCGCCTGTTTTTTTCAGGCGCGTCCGCGCTGCATCGAGTTGAAAACATCTCAACTTTTCAGAATGCCGCAAGCGCACCGCGGATCATGTGACAAGATTCAACCAATTAGCTTCCTCGCCTTTTCCGTTACACTGACGCCTCAGCAGAAACATGGAGGAGCAGCTCATCATTGTGGTCCAGGGATTTTCTGAACTTTATGATTTGTCAAGCCCCCAAACTTTTCCTAAAATATAATCCAACTGGTCCTTGTCGAGTCTGAAACAGGCTTTGAATCTCCCGTTGTCCAGGCGGAGCTCCTGGTGTTTTTTACGTTTTTGAAGAATGGGGTGCACCCAAACACTACAGCGTTTTATTTTTCTTTTCTACGGAAATAAATCGTGTAGCAGAGTTACAGCAAGGGTTTTTCGTTGAAGGAAATGGAGAGCGCGGCTGATGGTTGCAGACGCTTCCGGAGCGCAAGTGCCCGAGCGCTTTTGGAAAGAAGGAGAAAGCGATGCGCCTAATATTTTCCACGCGTTTTTAGGTGCGATATGTGAACGGTCCCTAATGGAACCATATAGTACACTTGAAAATCTTCAATAATCAACACTCAAATAATGCAGCCACAATAAATGACTAATCTTCTTCTAAAACTGACCTTCTCAATGAATCAGCAGATTAGATTAGCAATTTGGCTGATAACGCATTTTAAATTGGTCTCAGTAAAAAATCCAAATTCCATATTTACTAAGATTACACATTCATACAGTGTTTATATAGTTTTAGATCAATTATTCTGAGGTCTTAGAAATGTTATGCTTGTTTTGTTTGCCCATTTTAAATGTTATATAGTGACAGCACTCAAATGGCTCTCAAGAAAATGTATGTACATTATTTTCGATAAAATAACATTTAATAATGCTGAATTACTCTGTAAATCTGGGATGTGCCAGGGACAGCAAGCCACTGCTTTTGACAATGCCAGTGTAAATTTCAAGTTACAAAGTAGGCATGGAGTTCCCACAGCACTGAAAGGTTAGACTGTTGACAGAGCAGTTGCTATGGTTCCATTTGACTGGACAGAGAATGCAGGCATCTATTCCCAGCAAAGTGCTCTCGTACTAGGTCCCCATACTCATTTTTTAATCAAGGGCTTTTGTAGCTGCTGTAATTGGCTCAGTGCTACTCACACAGTCAGTTATTAGTAAAGCAGTCTAGGGGTTTTAGAGTTTAGCCTCTGACCAATCACAGTGTTTCTGACAGGTGACCAATCAGGTGAGTGTTACTGGATGTTTTGATAAATTGAGGTATTTGTACAGTCCAGCAGATCTTTAATCATTAAAGTCACAGAATCACTGTGGTGTTTATAAACGGCTCACATTCTACATTTTTTCTTGAATTTGTGTATCAACAATACCACTCACAATTCATCTGACCAGTTTTCTGTACAGGATCTCTTTCTGATGGCATGTCCTGTATTACAGGAGCTCTCACTGAATAGGTGGGACTGAACTGGTGTAAGCCAAATAAGGAGACACTAATCCTTGATACTAATCCTTCAGTACAACAGTTTTTAGGTATCTTCTTTTAGATCTCAACTGCTGCAAGTGAGTGTGACTTAAGCCAAGAAAAAGTTTCACTGAAAACAAAGATGTTGTCTAGACTTTGGTACAATGCATATCAGCTCACAGACACTGATAACAGAGGTCAACAAAAATGTTTGTAATCATCAGAAACCACAACACACTTTTCTAAACCAGTTTTTCATGCTGATCTGCTTTCAACTTTTTGAATTATGAGTAATATTAGATTTGCAATAGGCTTACATGTAGTTTCTATTTACTGCAGGAAATAAATCGAATTTTCAGTGTGAAGTCAGACAGGCGACACTGTTGCATAGTCAGTCAGCTACCACTGTTTTTTCAAAAACGCTCAGCATATGATTATTATATGCTAATTATACCAACTATCATGCAGTATATAGCTAGCTCCATCACAAACACTGTATGTGTAGGAAAAACTAAACACAGATTTGAAATCAGTATGAAAACCCTCAGAAACTTATCTCTGATGATTTTGACCTGTTGACCTGTGTAATACTAAATACTTAAAGACTGACATTTGGTGATGAATGCCATAGATACTCAGTAGAGGTAATAAGACTGGTACCTCAAAAGTGTTGATACCCAGCCCTAGTAATACTCAGAGTAAAGTCCTTAAATGCACTAGACCTTGCCCATTGAGTCAGCACACTCTTTGTAAAATATGCCCAAAGTCCAGAAATCTGTCTGACACGCCCACAGGCAGCTCAGAAGCCAAGTCTTTCAGGCAGCAGCATCTTCATTCAGTAGGCAGAGATGGCTAATTAATGGAGTCATTAACGAGGCTAAGCACTGCAGCCCGGGGACTTGAGCAATTCAGCTCACCACAGAAAGCAGTGCTGTGTTCCTCTACCACCACCACCTCCTCTGCATGTGTCTTGGCTGTAGGATGAACCAGTTTAACCCTTTAATGCCAAGTCAAATAGCTATTTCTGCCCTTAAATCTATTAATCTGCTTTACTAACATGTTTTCTCAATGCTGCTCAATGACATGACAAATTCACTTCTGTATGCAATGAATGTGATGTAAGTTTCTAGCAATTAAGATTTCTTTTATTGGTATTGCAACCGTTTTGAACACATGATTAGTAATAAACTTCACATTTAGTCCCCTTTGTTATTGTTTGTAAGAAACAAATGAGCCCTTAAAGATCTCACACATCTGCTTTGAAACTGCCTAGCTCAGAAAGCAGTCTAGACTCAAACACTTCAACTGCAGATAAAAGTAGGAAGGTAAAAGTAAATACCTTGATTTCTGTGACCTCACAAAAACAGTCAATTCAAACCAGCCTTTTTTGCAGTTCCACTTTCATAAACGAACTGTGTGGATTCGGGACTATACGAGTTTAAAGCTGTAAAGAACTCCTTCAACCTCCTTTATTAAAGAAGCACAAGGATTTGTGGTGTAGTGACGACTATTCCAGTCCTGAAAGACTCTTCAAAGAATACCTGTGAAACTTCCTTTCAACATGTTGCCTTTTTGTTGATACTAAGCAAGCCAGTAACAACTGAGGAATGCTGTCGGTCTTGAGCTCCATGAAAAAAATATATGAGTAATCAAAAAGCAAAATGAAAGCATTTCAAATTTGCACTACAGAGGTTTCTGAGACAGAAGGAACTGAGTGGAAAAAAGTGTATCACACACTGAGATCTCATTTAAAGGTGTGCATTTCCTTTTATATGCGGGTGGAGGTAGCTCCGGACCAAGAGGTCATGGGTTTGACTCCTACCTTCAGCATACCACCACTGGGTCCCTGAGTAAGACCCTTAACCCTAAGTTGTTCCAGGGAGACTGTCCCCTGTAGTTGGAGAATAGAAGTCACTTTGGATAAAAAGTGTCTGCTAAAATGCCATAAATGTATGAATGCAGATTGAAAGCAAACTGTGGGCTTCCCTTGACACCATCTGGGTAACCCCACCTGCGGATTTGTACAGTTTTAGCTCTGTTTTCCAGCCAGGCAGCTGCATGACCCAGCACCACGAGCAGGAAGTAGTTGATGAAATGTAATTAGGCGGGGAAATGTAATGTTTATAGGGGAAAGATTTTAGCTGGGCCTAAGTAGAGCCTAGCAGAAAGACTGGTCTGGGTATGCGAAGTCTCTCTGGGATTGCTGCCAGCTTACTGTGTCTCTGAAATGGTTTCGTATCATCTTTGCTCACTGAGCTGAATGAATGAGGTGAACCTGAGCCAAGACCTACTGAAGTTCAAGTTCACTTTCAGTGATGTTTTTAAAGCAACATGGAAAACAGAGTGAAAACTGGGCGGGCGCTGTGTTCCTGGCTGTCCGCTGCTTCACTTGGAGAATAGGTTAAATACAGAGAAAGAATTTCATGGTGTGCTGTGGTGTGTTTACTTATGACAAATGGTCACTTTACACTTACACATATAAAATTTTATCTCTTCTTATAGCCACAAAACGTTTCATATTTAAATAAACAAAATATGTAAACAAGTCATTTAAACATGACCTTTTGCCCTATATAAATCATGGCATATTATTAATTTGCCGTAGTTAATTTTGTTTTTCTAAATGTAATAAAACATTAATAGGCTATTATCCTCATAACAAGTAGCATAAAATTGCTAATGAAACTGGTCCAATGTGGCAACTTAACAGATGGTTGGTGCACAGAATAGAAATAACACTAGTTATCTAATACTTTAATGTCAAATTCATCAAGTATTTTGGAACTTTAATTGCTGCCCTCATGTTTAAAGTTTCTGGTGGCATATCTGACAACAGGAGCAAACTGGCAAACTGGCAAAATGTTTTCTCACACATTCAATGAAAAGTAAACGGGAAAGTGTTCAAGCTTAATCAAACTCGTTTTAAGCCTTCCAGCAGCTGGGACTTTATTTTGCAGAGGTACTTTGGCGGCACTCCAGCCCAGGTTTGGATTAACTGCCAAATCCTGCCAAATGCATTGGATCAAAACTCTTCCTCAGTTTGATGAAACCAATTTCCGTTTCTGTCTAACGACTATAAATGCAAATAAGCATAAAATGAGCAAGAACAAGCTAAAACCATCCAAATGTATATGAACCCATTCCATAGCCAGTGACTGCAGCACCTGTGCTTCAAATAACACTCAAGATTTTCCTTTCTAGTCTAGTTCCTTACATAATTTCCTTAAGCTTATTAAAGGGTACATTTTACTTCAACCCTCATAACATTGTCATAAGCATGTCATAAACATATCCTGTATATTTGCTGTCATATTCTAGATTGAGTTGTTGGGAAAGATTATACCATTAAAATAATGTGTCATTTTAGTAATTGTCAGATGAAGTATAAAATCTGACATAAACATAAAACACTATATCTGTCCTGAAAATTACTGGTAATGGCAACGATACTGACAACACACAAGAACATCTGACATCTTCCAAGATGTGTTTATAGCATGGTTTTGTTAATGTTACGCAGATGCTATGTAAAGCATTACCGGTGCCAAAAGGGACCAATGTCAAGTAAGAACTGCTTTTGCTTCCCTAAAAAACCTTTCAGTGGCTAGTACAGTTAATTAATGCCCATTTATGTAAATTGCATATTGGCTTTGATTCTAAATGTGTTTAAAGAGTAACATTTCCCTAGTATTACATTCATTCAAGCACAATTTAAACTTAAAAATTGCTGTAAAACACCATTACAGTAATTCTGATCCCTTTTGGTATGCATGATTTTCTCATCTCTTTTCTATGATCTCAGCATACACACACACACACACACACACACCCACACACACACACACACACACACACACGAACACACACAGAATAAGTGAGAAAGCAACTTACCAGAATG
>JBBPDE010000034.1:3825871-3839054 GCA_037974605.1 Nannopetersius ansorgii | reverse complement strand
CAAATGTTCAACTTCACTAAAAATGCCCCTTTTTCACTTCCCAAAGTATCACTGAAAGAAGGTTGAACTATTCTTGAAGAAAACCATCAGCTACCCAGCTCTGAAAGTCTGTTATTTACTGTAAATGGAGGGGGGAGGCAGAAGGGGAAAAAATCCTGAGGTGGAAAGATTTGCTGAGGGAATACACAGTGTGGGCTCTAGCCCAGTTCCTGACTGTGTGCAGAGGGATTTAGCCAAGCACAACTAAACTGCACAGAGCAGCATCTGACATACAACTACATCCCTGCAAAAAAAAATACACAGACTTGGGATTCTGCACGCCATGTCTGTGGTTTACATGCACTTACAGAACAGAAAGTAAGTGAAGCTCTGACCTACCAAGTGGGTCTGAGCACGACATGAGTGCCCTAAACAAAGAAAGAGGACCATTCTGAGGGTAAAGCTCAACACACACATAGCCAGGAGCTGCAAAATAGCATTTTAGCGACAGTGCATCTCCTTTAAAATCTGCATATAACTCTGGAGAGTTTAGAGATGACAGGAGATGACAGGACGAAATGTTGGTGGTCTAGAGGGAAATTCCACCTCTTCTGAAGCTCTAGGAAAGCTCAGAGTGGGTCACAGAGCAGCATCAGATATACTGTATCCCTGCAAAAAAATACAGACTTGGGATTCTGCACACAATGTCTGTGTTTTACATGCACTTACAGAACAGAAAGTAACTGAAGCTCCTTGCTAAGCAGCTCTGAGCACGACATTAGTGCCCTAAACAAAGAAAGAGGACCATTCTTAGGGTAAAGCTGAACACACCCACAGCCTAGAGCTGCGAAATAGCATTTTAAGGACTCTGCATCTCCTTCAAGTCTTACATATAACCCTGTCCAGAGAGTTTAGAGATGGCAGGACGAAATGTTAGTGGTCGGGAGGGAAAATTCACCTCTTCTGAAGCGCCAGGAAAGCTTGAACAAGCTCAGCAAGGGGGTCCACAGAGCAGCATCCCGACCCAGTCACAGCTAACTTAGAAGCTGCATCTATTGACTATGCATTTAGAAAATGTAAACACAACTTCAAATGGGACTTTATCCCTCTACATATGTGCAACGTGTACTTCTGGTCAGTCGATGAGATAACTGGCTATGTCTCCAACACCCTTATGTTCGCTTGAGCCATGGAGATCAGCTTTTCTCTTTTAAGAACAGGCTGCAAACCATCCTGGGCTCTCTTGGCAAAAACAGTGTTGTCTGGCTAACCAGGCACCAAGAACCTGGAAAAAGGCACCATAGCTTCCAAGACCTGATCTAAGGATTCATTCGTAGCAAACAAGTAGCTTATTACACATATATTACAACACTATGAGCATAATTAAGGGGAACTAAAGGGTCTCACCCCATCTCTCTCTTCCATATCCAAAGTGTTTCCATGCACTCCCGGCAACGGCTCTCCTCGTTCGTGTTCTACAGCCTGCTAACCAGGTTAGCCAGCACTCTACGACCACTGAATAAGCAGCATAAAGAAAAGGCAATATTCCAGAGTGGCAAGAAGAAAGAAAAGTCCAAAGTCCTCCTCAATAAGTGGATATGTCAGCCCTAACACAGAGACATGACCCTCCTTAGTTTAGGAGAGTACTTACAGTGAACAGAGCACCTGAACGGGCTCCCTGGGACTGAAGGCGTGACATATACAGAAATATGAGAGAAGAAGTGAATATACACAAGGCCAATCCGAGTAGTGCCGAAATTGCACAAAATCGAGGTTCCTTCAAGCAAAAGAGCACTCACCGATAACCACCCGAAGCTCGTCTAACACAGCTGGACTTCTCTGGAGCTCATCTGTCACGGTTTAGTCCGACCGCCTGGTTATCACTTTGTTTTGCTGCCCCTTTTGCCTCCCCTCTTTTCTAAGTCACACTTGGTACGTTCCATTGCTTTCCTGTTCGAAGCAGCTCAATGGTATGTGCCGGAGGGGGGTGGGTGAAGCCAAAGTTTCGAAAGAAAAGGGTCCATCACTGCAAAATCCATCACGAACGGGTTTTGGGATTTTATGATGGACTTTCCAGAGATCTCTAACAGGAGGTATGATCGTTGTATAGCGTTCGTATGAGCTGGACTGATAGTCCTTGCAAACATGATTGAGGTTCGCAAAATACACTATATGGACAAAAGTATTGGGACACCACTTAATTATTGAAAGGTGGCCTCTTACCTCCAGTGGTGGACAATTGTAACGCGTTTGCTTACCAATACATTTTGGACAACGCCATGCTTCCAACTTTTTCTTTTCATTAAAAGAAAAAGCCCCCGGTGCACAAAGCAAGGTCCAATTTTGTGTGGAAGAACTTGACTGACCCACACAGAGTCTTGACCTTAAACCCATGCAACACCTTTTGGATGAAAGCAAATCAAATCAACAAGAAAAAACAAGTATTGAGATTTGTTTTGTTTGTAGAAAAGTGGTCGATTTTTTGTGAGGTGATAGGGAGAACATGCAGGAAATTTTAAGACAAAATAGGAGCCAAAGAAAGCATTTTTTACTATTTTACCATCAATCATACATTTAAAAAAAATTTTGACTTTTGGATAATAAAATGAATGTACATGTGTTCACAGCTCCTGGCTCCTATCACTACCTTTGAGAAGAAATCTTATTCTGTAAGTTTCCTCATAACATTTCACATCAGTCTACACTCAATGATGCAGCTTACATCTCAGCGACTGAATTATGTGGACATTTTTGAAAAGTCAGCGATATTTCCCTTTAATTTGTGTCACTAAGGGGTAGTGTATGGCCTGCAGTTCTGGAAAGTGAAATGTAGGCTCTGCTCAATGCATTGACTAAGTCTGTAGTGCCTTTAGCCATCGTCCATCATTTCCATGGAGATGTGGAGAGGGCCATATATTTAAGCACACTTCTGCAAATTAATGTATTATAATATAAGCTCAAAACGTAAATGACTTTCACATAAAAACAAACAACGCTGACATTGCTGTGATAAATGATAATGTTTCTTAAAGACAGCAGTAGGCCTGATGGAGTGCAGATCAGGGACTCATATTGGAAGGGTAACACTAGGGGGTGGTCCAACCCTGTAGATTCACTTAACACTGGCCCCTCTGTTAGACATAATGTGGCACATAACATTACAGAAGGGGGGGGAAACACTCACACTTTATGAGCTTTTCACAAAACGAAACAATTTGCCCACAAGCCCACAATTTGCACACTAGACATGATGTTACCAATTCTAAACATTACCAAAGCATTAATAATCTGGATTCCCCCAGAAAAAACACCTAAATCTGTCCTGTTTTAACAGGAGACAAGCTTCTACTCCGAAGACAATTCTTTTAAAACAAGAAGCTGAAACAGGAAAACGGAAAATGGAAAATGGCAAGCGCAAAGGAGGAAGACAAAAATCCTTTCTGGTCCATTTAATGGCAGGAATGACAGACATTAATCTTGAAAACGCAGCCGTTATCAGTCCATCTGGGTGGGTAGCCACCAAACATTATCCACCCTTGTGTGGTCAAATCCCACAGACTCATTCTTCACAGTGTCTCCTGAAGAACACTTTAAACTCAACCTATGTTCAATATGATCAATTATAATAATAATGATAACCACTTGCCAGCTTGTTAAGAATCTGAGCATCTCAACAATATAGATCTAGACAGATCTGTATTTTGTGCTAAATGTATTAAACAAATGCTAAAAATCAGTAGAAAAAAATACTTAATTCAAATATATGCACAGTCACCACAATCATGGTCAAAATTAAGCAAACCTAATGTCTGTTATAGAAATGTGAAAGCATCTTACCTTCTCAGGTGCCTCAGGCTTGAGCATGGCTGATGGCACCTCTGTGCTCTCCGTGTGTTGACAGGCTTTATCGACTGTAGATTCACTCAGTGCATTCACTGCTGGAGCTCCACCAGCCTCCTCAGGCTGAGCTTCACTTTTAGCAGATGCTTCACTGGCATGTGTCACGCCGTTCGAACTCTGACTGACTGTGGGTTTGTAGGCATCTCCGTAGAGCTTGGAGGTCCTCTCTATGACAGCTGATGCAAAACTTGTCCTTTCTGGGCTCTTTCTCACTGATGTCTGTGCTCTACTTAGAGCACCAGCTTCCTCTTTCTGCTTGGCACTGTGCACCCAACTAGTGGTCGGCAAGCGATGTGCACTGGAAGGCGGTGCAGAGGCTGGAGGAACCACACTGGGCTTTGGGCTCAATTTAGGCTTGACCCCTGGAGTCTTATTCTGGAAGTCAGATGCTGTCGCTGGGTAAAGGAAGCTCACTCTCGGAGTCGAAGACGTTCTGGGATATGGCGGTGGAGAAGAGCTCCCCCCAGAAGCAGATGGATTCGCCTCACTCATGATTTCTGGAGTGTCTTGGCGCAAAACCCAAACGGTGGAGTCACCCGAATTCAAGTCTGAAACCCTAGAGGTTTCTGTTTCAAGCAATTGTTGATCAAGAGAGTCCAAACACTCCTTTGAATGACGATTTATTGATGCTATAGATGCATCTCCAGACAGACAGCTTGATGATGGAGTACCTTTTTCTAGAATGACCTCCTGTTTTGCTGTCCTGATGTTTATCCCTAGGAAAATATAAGATATTATTACATATTGCTACTATACTTTATGGTGCAGGATTTCACAAAAATGTCATGACAAAACCTTGGAATTTTTGCAGAGTAATTAATCTTTTTCCAAGCAATTTTCTAAAAACTGTATTATACTGTAATATCTCTTCAATATATTACTTTTTTGAATGGGTATTCTCAGTGCGTCTGATGAGCTTTCTTCTGCAATCCTTTCTCGAGCAGCAGCATAATCCTTTGTTACTGTATCAGATCCCGATGAAGACGCTTCATCTGGTATATTGTCAGTAGTCCTGTCCACAACAGATGATGAGGTGACCTCTTGGACAGCAGCACCTTTGTCCTCGCTGGTTGTGTCCTTGTACAGGCTCTCTGGGAACCTGGGTGGAATCTGTGCTCTGTCTGCAGAAGATCCTTCCACAGAAGTTACTGAGCGAGGAGATCCAGCAGCAGGCTGGTGCTGATGGACCCTGGAGGGTGATCGCAGTCGTATGTAAAGGAAGGAAGTCTTGACCTGATGATGATCTCCCATTTCCTCTATGGGAGGGTAGTCTCTTGGCACAGCAAGGGGGAGGGACACTGAGCAGCTGAGAGGGACACAGGTTCCCCAGGCTTAACCTAGGTCACGGCTGGCCTAAAGGCACAAAGACAAACATGGGCCATAAAGGTGAGATCACTGGCACATCATAACACAGCCACACCTAATCTGTTGCATCTTTAGCATAATAATGTTTCCCTGTAGTTAACAGTAGACAAGTTACAGGGAATCTGGCTCATGACACTGCCCACTAGCTTAAGCGTTTAAGCACAGGGAAACAACAGTCAAAATCAAGTCCAAAACTGAACTTCACCTAAAGGTTTATGATCCAAAACCCTGCCACTCTGCAGGGGAACACAGGGAATCATGTGCTTTACTTTCTCAGTATGTAGTAATACACAGTAGGTTTGGCAGTAGAGTTATCAGAGAAGGTCATTTCCATAACTGCAACTATGAATTAGAGTAGCAAATGAGGACGGCCAGCTCGCAGAGGTTCACTGTCACAGCTACCGCTTCACACACGGATGTCTCTGATGGACTGGGGTCATCTATTAAATTTCTGTATTATTGACTGATTCAGACGTCTCTTTTCACAAAAGGCTCTGGGCAGGACCATATTCCGTCCTCAGTAGAGTAACATTTAGCTAAGCTAAGCTAATAGACTCCAGTAACATTCAGAGAAGCTGCACGTTTAAGTCTTTACTGAAGGAGGTAAAATCGAAACGGTACCATCTAAAGTAAGGAATGTGTTATTGACATGTCTGGTATAAACATTACATCTCAGATTAGATGTAATAAACTAGACAGCTGCGATGAAATGCTGTTCATTCATTCACATTTAGCTTGATTCTTATGTAACAGGAAAATCCCTCTTGTAGGAAAATTAAAATAATTTACATTTATCAAACGTTTTTATCCAAAGCGACTTCCATTCCCTAACTACAAGGGACAGTGTCCCTGGAGCAACTTGGGTTAAGGGTCTTGCTTAGGGACCCAGTGGTGGTGCTGAAGATAGGATTCAAACCCATGATCTCTTGGTCCGGAGGCAATGAACCTACCCACTGAGCTACCCCCACCGTAATACTAACATTAACTAACACATAATAAAAAGCTACTTTTAAAACTAATTACAAAATTTTGCAATAAATACTGCTGTGTAGTGACATGCTTGGCTTGCACTGGTGGATGGTTTTGTGACTGTATTTGGTTTCTTAGTGTGAATAAGCTTTAAGTAAAAGGTGTGTCTCTCCTCTCCTGAACAAAGCCACACCCCTCATCCCACCCCTCTGCGGAGACAGCAATGATCATAATAAAAAACACCCCAACAAATTGAAAACAGAATCAAACAAATCATGCACTGCATTGATGTGTCATCAGGAAGGATCCTCTGACGCCATGACAAGGAATTAGGAAGTTGCAAAACTGATGACAGTATTTTTTTGGCTGCTGAGATCCTTGCCAACCAAATACATCTTTGATTTCTGGATAAGTTCGGCTCATAATCATAATTACAGTAACCTTAAGGTAATTTTTACTTTTTCTGGCTTTTTTGTATATGATGTATATGATGCTATATTTACATCATATACAAAAATATGATGTTCCTGCTACAACAAAAGTTTATTTTTATCTCTTCAGATACTCTGGAGTGTCTACAGTAAGGGTTTGGTTTAGTCATCCGCTATAAAACAAAATTACATTATAACACATTAATACAGCCTGAAGAGATTAAACAGCTTGCCTCATTTTTATTATTAGTGTTCAATTTCCATACTATAACATAAAAATCTACTCAGGCTCAGCCTATTATATCATGGACTTCTCCCACTTCAGTGCAATCTGGTACCTTTCGAAATGACAAGCTTTCATTTCAGAACTGTTGAAGCAGCTACCAAAAGTGACAGCAAGCATGGGTTAACCTGGGCTGGGCTGTATAAACTGTGTTTTCACTTTGTGATCTCTCTGTATAATGAAGTATGTGAGTAAGCCATTTACACTGAAAAATGAGGCATCAGTGTAAAGAAGAGGAAAAACATCTTGTTCCTTGATTAATGCCGTAAGCAAAAAGGGGTGAGTCACTTTCTTGAGAGGGAACTGACATTCTGACAACAGTTTGAAAAGTGGCTTCATGGTGGGTTTGGTGTTCTGTCACTTCACTTCACTTCTTGGGATCATGTGCACCCGTTCTCCAAACATGACAAAGAGTTCTAGCGTTTACTTTCAAAATGATTGCAACCAGTAGTCGATGTGTAAAAACAAATTAGGGGGGATGGTGTAGTTTATCGGACACATTTTGAGCCGATAACAGTGCACACGGTGGGAGACCAACTGTGTACCCTTTTTATTGTCGTTTAAGCAAAAACATAACGACTGAAATTTCTGACTCCAGACTTAACTAAAACGTTACTTTTTGCCATTTTAAATCCGAAGTCCCTCAGATCGAGCTGTCCATGCCGCTTGGCCATGATGTTAAAATCACAACACCGTCATCTGCTATGCCGCTTACTGATGTCAATAAGAAAAAAAATTGGGCATGCCCTCTTGCTCATGGTATTTTACTCAATAGGCCTATGCGCAAATAGGTCCCCGAAATGTTGAAACGTTAGTACTATTTAAAATGGTGCAAGGGATACAACGGGGGATGTTCGTTTTAGAAGGGGGTGATTTTGACTGTTTTTCATTTCAGGGGGGATGCCATCCCTCCTCACCGCCCCCCTCAACTTGAGTACTGATTGCAACTGATGACCGCATATTATTCAGGTGAACTTAGGTGTTTCTGAGAAAGTGGACATTAATGAGCCACTATTGTGGTCCACCATCCAAATAATATCTGGATTATGGTGATCCTAAGGTGGTCTCTTTCTATGGAAGACAAAAGTGGAGGGTGACTGATGAACTGTATGGCAACAAAGAGCTTAGGGGTTCCTAAAAGAATAGCCAAAAGACTGTCTACCTAATAAACTGGCAACGTAGGATATTTATTAAACTCTCTTTGCTCTCCAGTGTTATCATCATTTGCATGGTCTAATATTATCAGTGGCTGCTACTATTTTAGGCCGGGCTGTGGAGGTTACACCTCTATAGACCCACAGTTCCTCTTAAAGCCACTCAGACCTCAGCTAAGTGAATCATCATTAACATGTATGGCTCTGGGCCAGGCCAGTCTAACTGCTCTGCTACGTCTGGGAGCAAGCAGGGCTTTACACTTAATAGCAGCATTGAAATGAATAGACTCTAATGCAGCAGTCCGTCTGTTTGACCCCTGGTGTACAGAGTGTAAAGGTTTTACATAATACCCAGAGAAGAGAGACTCGGCATTACTGTGGCTTGGATAACATGATTTGCAAAGTGTGACTCCAGATTAAGCAAAGTAATGATGAGGAGAGCAAGGCCATTTTAATGAAAGTGAAGCTCTCTTTACCATCCAGACTGCAGTGGTGCTGATTTTGTTCAAGAAGAGCAGAAAAAATAACATACAGGAATAAGATTTGCCTTCTGAAAAGAGGACTAGTTTTGAATGCTTTGCCAAGGACTGTGTACTATTGCAGAAAATGAGAGTTGGCTGTCAAGCAAGATAGACAATTACAGCCCACTGCTTTGGCATAATGTAGAGAGGGAAGCAATCTCGCAAACAAAGCTACCACAACAGTTCCTTGGTCCATCTTTAAAGCACTCAGCAATGTCTAATAATGTGTAATACTGAAGAAAATCTCCTCTAAAAGGCCAATTTTCCTTACACCGAGCTGTGCAGGCTACTGCTGCCTCAAATTTAGATGGAAAAACTAAATTGTTTTATATTAAATGGATCAACGGAACCACATATATGTGGAAGTGCTGACACATCACACCAGAACAACAGTATATTTTTAAAATTCATGCATGTTCTGCTCATTATTTTATTGCTGCTGTTGAGGGGATTTACAATCTCTACAGAATATTGAGAAAAATCCCATTCAGCCTATCAAGAAATTGTCAAACTACAGAAATGTGGAGTGTGTTGGCAATTTCAAACATTTTTCATTATATATTATAAATCTTATGTAATATGTAATGTCTTACCCAACCCTGAGAGATCTTGTGGTGGCACAAAGGGCGCCAACACAGTATTAGAGAGGTGGTTTAATTGTTTGGCTGATCAGTGTACATTTGTTGCCTATAGAGAACATTTGAAGAACGCCTGTTGCTAATTTGAGGAACTGAAACACAACCATTTAGTTTCTATGAGAGAGGAAAAGAAAGAGAGGGAGACAGGGACAGAGAGAGCATGAAAAGCAAAGACTGTTTCCCAGTGTCAGGCAGGCCTGTAGACATGCTGAATCGTGGTGTGTGAGGACTCCTGATGTCAGCTCACACCAGGCCCCTGTTACTAAAACCAAACACAGAGGAAATTATGTCATCTAAAGGGTTCCAAGGGAACCCTTACATTTTGGGCAGCATCAGCCTGGTCCACTCCCTCCTTCAGCGCTGAAGCCCAGAGAAAAGCATGGTGCTGATGGTTTCATCTGCAATGAAAGCATTGTGCTGGCAGATTAGCCATGTGGGCTGGACAACCATGGAGCGGCCAGGGAAAACAGCTGGGCCAGCAGTTTAGAGCCCACCACCCCTTCATTTGATCAAAGCCCCCCTCACTCTTCTTGGTTAATTGCCTATTTAAAGTGCCACATTAAAGTGGGTATTAAAGACGTTTCACAGACTTGTTTTTCATACCATAAATGCTCCCTTTAACTCGCCGCTGACACACAAACAGAAAAGCCAGGCGAATGCATGTCTTATCGATGCTGGTGGCATCCCGCTGATAAAGTCACAGACTTGTTGGGGCAATGTGTGGGCAACAAAACAAACATTTACCAAGGAGATGAAAAAGACAGAGTAGGAAGTGTTTCCCTGATCCGGCCCACAGCTTGTGGCCTCGTCAAAACAGGGAGGAATTTGTGCGTGAGACAAAACTCCCTTTATTGAGGACAAAGTCAGCCAGCTTCGCAAAGTCAGCCAACTCCGGCTGTCAGCAGCTGATGGGTGTATGTACACTCAGGCCCACCCATTTAAATCCCCCCGATCTCCAGTGAATGATAAATACTGTGATTGTCAGAATTTGAAAACTGCGGCACAACCAGCACCAAGTCCGTCTCTATTAATGATTAATAAATAAAGCAAAATAAGATGCAGCACAGCATCAGTTCTATTACAATGACATTCTATAACAATGACATACCTTAACAGTTTCTGCATTCAGTATTTTTTTTCTAATGAGTTTAGTAATGAGCTGCATAAAATCTAACTGTCATAAAGAGTTGCTCCTGGATAAAATTATGGGCAAAACTCTACACCAGCTGAGCAAGACTGCACAATACAGAGGTTCTGAAAAAGTTTAACTCCTGACCAGCAGGAGCTCATTAAATTAAAAAAAAAGAAAAACTAGAGGTGGACAGTCTCCACAGGCTTGCGTTCATACAAACTGGTAAAACTTTTGATGGAGAGGCGCTGGATGCACTTGGAAGTTCCCCTGCAGTTCTGTAGGGAACTCGACACTGCTGTTTTGCTTTCACATTAGCATTTCACTGTAGCAACTAGGCATTTTTCACTACTTTTCGCTATTCATATGGTAAATGAACAGACTTGTACTTACGTCTGTGATTGATGATAAAAATCCAGCCATCCCTCTCTGTTTGGAGCTACACGTTCAGTCATTTCTGACCAAGCCGGCTGGCGTACTTAATTTTTGCACCCGTTTTCAGACAAACCCCGCCTTCCTGCGCTGTGATTGGCCAGTAAGACTAGCGTCTTGCGCCGCTGCGAGGATCTATAGGTTCATAATGCTCAGCGGACCGCCCCAATTCCAGACTATTAGCCAATCGCGACTGAGAAAGGCGTGACTTGTAACTGTAGGGTCTGTCTGTTTCTTGTCATTCACTAATTCCCACGCGTTTACGGTCCACTCCTCCCAGTTCAAAACACTTCAATATGGAAACCCTAAGACCAGCACTTTGCAGCAGCCTAGCAAAAAAAAAAAGCCAGTTAGAGAACATAAAGAGATCCAAAACCAAGCAATGTAGAAAAAAACACTAAATTATGACTCAATGTCATAATTGTATTTGATGCATTAGGTGCATCCTTTTCATACGAAAATAGAGCATGGCAGTTTCAGTTTACTTTTTGTAGCCACACATAAGTTAAAAGTGCCAGCTGCCTTTAACACTGTGCCGAAATTTCAGTACTTGTGACAGCCTGAGAAAAAGGCAGTTAAAGAACAAAAGTGATCTGAAACCAAGCAAAGTAAAAAAAAAAAAAGTTACTTTGACTAAATTAGGCCACAACTAAAAAAACCTATTTAGACTTTTTGGGTGCATCATCTTCATATGAAAATATAAAGTATCACAGTTTGAGTTTGCTTTTTTTTTTTTGGACACACATGAGTTGCTTTTACCAGTTGCTGTCCCAAAATGATAACCAGACCAATAGAAACAGCCCATGGTTACATACGTTGAGTGTGTTGTCCTTCTCCTGTAAAGTTACTTATGCTGGACGTAACACAGAAGCCCACACAGCCCATCCAAAGGTGCTTCTTTTCTCCTTTCAGATCCTCTTATGCTAAAGCAAAAGACTTGAGAGTGCGGGTGCAAGAATAACTGTAAATTTTGACTGTAAATATTCTGAGTGAACTGAGAAAAAAAGTAGATTCCTGACAAATATTCTTAAATACAAGTGAATATTCTTTCAGCTGAAAACACAAATTCATCTGTCAAATACATGAGCCTGAGAGAATGAAACTAGTCAGGTCTACCACACAGCTCAGATAAGAAGGAGGCAGGAGGTTTGTAGTTTTTTGTACCGTTTGTGCGCAGTGGGACTTGGTCTTATCTGCTAAGGGCCACTGCAGGTTTCAATCAGTTGTTTGAAGCCCAAATCCAAGTGGTATCATGTGTGTTCCTGCTCGTTTGGGAAGAAAACCTGCAGCCATTGCAGATAAGATTGGTACACCTCTGGACTAGGCAATACATATTCCCAGGCTCATCCTTTAAGCAAAGAAACTGTGTGATTGGTTCAATATGTAGAAGCCCTTTGAATAGAAAGTCACAGTGAGAGCATTTATACTTCAGGTTAGTTTCTCCTTTCACTTATTGCTCCACAGGCTTTGTTATTGCTACTTCAGACTTTCCCTGCCCGAGTGAAGCAGATGATGGCGATAGGCTTTGTCTGGTAGATTAGAACAGGAAATGTCAGACACATTTTTACAATACGGCTGCCCAGTGGAAGAGATGTTATCGTTGCTGCTCAGCTTTATGTTTATTACTACAACAACAGTATAGTCTTCTGAAACACATAAGCCTATTTATACCACCCTTTGCGTTCACCTGAGACATAGTAGGCCACACATCTTTCTATTTATAAGTAGGTCAGTGCTTTACAGACATGTGTTTATTCCATTGTAAAGCAGAGTTTATAGGTATTAATGTTTTGCAGAGCGTTGTTCATTACAGAGTTAGGTCTGTTTTCAATTATGGCTTTTTCTCGTTTCACCCCGTTAAGCGTGGAAGTATGCACTTGTGTCAGTTTAGGACAATGAATGGATTGTTCTCAGAGGAAATGATCTTATGGTCCTTACGTAGTGCCTTTGCTCCGCTCCAGCAGGGTGATTCTGCATTTAAAACAGCACACAGCTACCCTGTGTGCTCAATGGCCGGTCCAGTTTCTGCCAAGGCAACGAATTGTACATTTTCGCTTAAAACAAACACCAGTGGAGCAGCACAAGGACAAGGGAAAGTTGTTTTTGGAGGGTAAAGCCAATATGCAGTGTTAGTGAGTCCATCAATGTATTTTGTTTTTTCTTTGCAGCTCGAAAGTGAATACATAAACACAAGGTAAGCCCTGTTAATGAAAACGTGCAAAATGAAACGAGATACATTTTGTGATTTATTTACATTCATGGCATTTAGCAGACACTTTTATCCAAAGCAACTTCTATTCCCTAACTACAGGGGACAGTCTCCCTGGAGCTACTTGGGGTTAAGGGTCTTGCTCAGGAACCCAGTGGTGGAATCCTGAAGGT